>CAUJNA010000082.1:297500-335502 GCA_963377175.1 Effrenium voratum
CCAGGCTAAATAAGAATCCGCCGACAACAGACGGCGTGTTGGACATAAGAAATGCTCCTTACCTCTTTACCTGTTACCCCCCCCCTAACCCCTCCCCAGGGGCAGCATTTCAGACTATTGCGGGGGGGGGGGGGGGTCCAAGTACCACGCGGTGATTCGAAGACGCTTCACTAAATCTGTTCATTGCGCGGGCTTGCGCAACTCAGTTTGTCAAAAACATTGGGGTGTTCGATTCCCCCCGGGTGCGCTTTCGCATCCTTAGCAGTTCCAGTGGCACATCGCCAGCATCACCTGCATCATCCGCATCAGCGCCTGCCAAGGATGCGGATGATGCAAGTGATGCTGGGGATGTTGTCCATGCTGGTGAAGGAAATGAAGGAGGGAAAGGGGAAAGGATCTCAACAGCGAAAGGGGGGGAAAGATCTCAGGGAGGAAAGGGAGAAGATCTAGGGACAAAATGCCTTAAGGGGGAAAGGGGGGAAAAGATCTTTGGGAGGAAAATGGAAATCTTTCTCGGGGGGAACAGGCCCTAAGGGGCAATGGGGGGACAGGATCTCAAACGGGAAAGATCTCAGGGAGGAAAGGGAGAAGATCTGGGGAAAAAATGCCTTAAGGGTGTTGAGATCCTTTCCCCCCTTCCCTTTAAGGCCTCTCCAGATCTTCTCCCTTTTCCTTCCTAAGATTGTTTCCCGCCTTTCCTTGTTGAGATCCTTCCCGCCCTTTCCCCCCTCAGGCCTTTCCCCCCCCCTGAGAGCTTCTCCCTTTTCCTTTCCTTCCTTAGATCTTTCCCTTTCCCTGTTGGCCTTTTTCTCTCAGATCTTCTCCCTTTCCTCCCTAAGATCTTTTCCACCCCTTTCCCTGTTGAGATCCTTTCTCCCCTTTCCCCTCTACGGCCATTGCCCCCAGATCTTCTCCCTTTCCTCCCTAAGATCTTTCCCCCCCTTTCCCTGCTCAGATCCTTTCCCCCCTTTCCCCCCTAAGGCCTTTCCCCCCCTGAGATCTTCTCCCTTTTCCTCCCTAAGATTTTTTGCAACCTTTCCCTGTTGAGATCCATTCGCCCTTTCCCCCCTAAGGCCCTTTCTCCCTCTGAGTTTTTCCCTTTGCCTCCCTACGATGTTTTCCCCCCTCTCCCTGTTGAGATCCTTTCCCTCCTTTCCCCCCTAAGGCCTTTTTTCCCCCCGCGATCTTCCCCCTTTTCCTTCCTAAGATCTTTTCCCCCCTTTCCTTGTTGAGATCCTTTCCCGCCCTTTCCCCCCTAAGGCGTTTTCCCCCCAAGATTTTCTCCCTTTTCCTCCCTAAGATCCTTTGCCCCCTTTCCCTGTTGAGGTCCTTTCCCCTCTTTCCCCCAAGGCCTTTCCCCCCCTGAGATCTTCTCCCTTTCCTCACTGAGATCTTTCCCCCCCTTTCCCTGTTGAGATCCTTTCCCTCCTTTCCTTCCTAAGGCCTTTCCCCCCGCTGAGATCTTCTCCCTATTCCTCCTTAAGATCCTTTGCCTCCTTTCCCCGTTGAGATCCTTTCCCTTCTTCCCTTTAAGGCCTTTCCAGATCTTTTCCCTTTTCCTTCCTAAGATTGTTTCCCCCCTTTCCCTGTTGAGATCCTTCCCACCCTTTCCCGCCTAAGGCCTTTCCCCCCTGAGAGCTTCTCCCTTTTCCTTCCTTAGATCTTTCCCCCCTTTCCCTGTTGGCCTTTTTTCCCCCAGATCGTCTCCCTTTCCTCCCTAAGATCTTTCCCTGTTGAGATCATTTCTCCCCTTCCCCTCTAAGGCTTTTGTCCCCAGATCTTCTCCCTTTCCTCCCTAAGATCTTCCCCCCCCCCCTTTCCCTGCTGAGATCCTTTTCCCCCTTTCCCCCCTAAGGCCTTTCCCCCCCCTGAGAGCTTCTCCCTTTTCCTTCCGAAGATCTTTTTTCCACCTTTCCCTGTTGGGCTTTCCCCCCTAAGTCCTTTTCTCCAAAATCTTCTCCCTTTCCTCCCTAAGATCTTCCCCCCCTTTCCTCCCTAAGATCTTTCCCACCCTTTCCCTGTTGAGATCCTTTCCCCCCTTTCCCTCCCAAGGCCTTTCCCCCCCCTGAGAGCTTCTCCCTTTTCCTTCCTAAGATCTTTTCCCCCCTTTCCCTGTTGGGCTTTCCCCCCTAAGTCCTTTTCTCCCAGATCTTCTCCCTTTCCTCCCTAAGATCTTCCCCCCCCCCTTTCCTTCCTAAGATTGTTTCCCCCCTTTCCCTGTTGAGATCCTTCCCACCCTTTCCCCCCTGAGGCCTTTCCCCCCCTGAGAGCTTCTCCTTCCGTAGGTCTTTCCCCCCTGTCCCTGTTGGCCTTTTTTCCCCCAGATCTTCTCCCTTTCCTCCCTGAGATCTTTTCCACCCCTTTCCCTGTTGAGATCATTTCTCCCCTTTCCCCCCTAAGGCCTTTGCCCCCAGATCTTCTCCCTTTCCTCCCTAAGATCTTTCCCCCCCTTTCCCTGCTCAGATCATTTCCCCCCTTTCCCCCCTAAGGCCTTTCCCCCCCTGAGATCTTCTCCCTTTTCCTCCCTAAGATCTTTTGCCATTTTTCCCTGTTGAGATCCATTCCTCCTTTCCACCCCATTTCTCCCTCTGAGTTTTCCCTTTTCCCTACGATGTTTTCCCCCCTCTCCCTGTTGAGATCCTTTCCCTCATTTCCCCCCTAAGGCCTTTTTTCCCCCCGCGATCTTCCCCCTTTTCCTTCCTAGGATATTTTCCCACCTTTCCTTGTTGAGATCCTTTCCCGCCCTTTCCCCCCTAAGGCGTTTTCCCCCCCAAGGTCTTCTCCCTTTTCCTCCCTAAGATCCTTTGCTTGCTTTCCCTGTTGAGATCCTTTCCCCCCTTTCCCCCCTAAGGCCTTTCCCCCCCTGAGATCTTCTCCCTTGTCCTCCCCAAGATCTTTTCCCTTGGTTGAGATCCTTTCCCCCTTTCCCCCCGAGATCTTCTCCCTTTTCCTCCCTAGGATCTTCTCCCACCTTTCCCTGTTGAGCTCCTTTCCCCCTTTTCCCCCTAAGGCCTTTTCAGATCTTCTCCCTTTTCCTCCCTAAGATCCTTTGCCCCCTTTCCCTGTTGAGATCCTTTCCCCCTTTCCCCCCTAAGGCCTTTTCCCTGCCTGGGACCTTCTCCCTTTCCTCACTGAGATCTTTCCCCCCCTTTCCCTGTTGAGATCCTTTCCCCCCTTTCCCCCCTACGGCCTTTCCCCCCGCTGAGATCTTCTTCCTATTCCTCCTTAAGATCCTTTGCCCCCTTTCCCTGTTGAAATCCTTTCCCCCCTTCCCTGTAAGGCCTTTCCAGATCTTCTCCCTTTTCCTTCCTAAGATTGTTTTCCCCCTTTTTTGTTGAGATCCTTCCCACCCTTTCCCCCCTCAGGCCTTTCCCCCCCCTGATGAGAGCTTCTCCCTTTTCCTTCCTTAGATCTTTCCCCCCTTTCCCTGTTGGCCTTTTTTCCCCCAGATCTTCTCCCTTTCCTCCCTAAGATCTTTTCCACCCCTTCCCTGTTGAGATCATTTCTCCCCTTTCCCCCCTAAGGCCTTTGTCCCCAGATCTTCTCCCTTTCCTCCCTAAGATCTTTCCCCCCCCCCCTTTCCCTGCTGAGATCCTTTTCCCCCTTTCCCCCCTAAGGCCTTTCCCCCCCCTGAGAGCTTCTCCCTTTTCCTTCCTAAATCTTTTCCCCCCTTTCCCTGTTGGGCTTTCCCCCCTAAGTCCTTTTCTCCCAGATCTTCTCCCTTTCCTCCCTAAGATCTTCCCCCCCCCCCTTTCCTCCCTAAGATCTTTCCCACCCTTTCCCTGTTGAGATCCTTTCCCCCCTTTCCCTCCCAAGGCCTTTCCCCCCCTGAAGATCTTTTCCCCCCTTTCCATGTTGGCCTTTTTTCCCCAGATCTTCTCCCTTTCCTCCCTAAGATCTTTTCCACCCCTTTCCCTGTTGAGATCATTTCTCCCCTTTCCCCCCTAAGGCCTTTTTGCCCCAGATCTTCTGCCTTTCCTCCCTAAGATCTTCCCCCCCCCCCCAGCTCCCTGTCGAGATCATTTATTTCCCCCCTTTTCCTTCTAAGGCCTTTTCCCACCCTCAGTTCTTCTCCCTTTTCCTCCCAAACATCTTTCCCCCCCTTTCCTCCCTAAGTCCTTTTCCCTGAGTTTGTCTCCCTTTGCCTCCCTAAGATCTTTTCCCCCCTTTCCCGCTTAAGATCCTTTCCCCCGTTTCCCCCCTAAGGCCTTTTCCCCCCAAGATCTCCCCCCTTCTCTTCCCAAAGTCTTTTTCCCCCTTTCTCGTTTGAGATCCTGTCCCCCCATTGCCCCTTAGGGCCTGTTCCCCCCGAGAAAGATTTCCATTTTCCTCCCAAAGATCTTTGCCCCCCTTTCCCTTAAGGAGGAATAGGGAGAAGATCTCAGCGGGGGGAAAGGCCGTAGGGGGGAAAGGGGGGAAAGGATCTCAACAGGGAAAGGGGGGGAAAGATCTCACGGAGGAAAGGAAAAAGATCCCAGGGAGGAAAAGGCCGTAGGGGGGGAAGTGGGGGAAAGGGAGGAAAAGGGAGAAGATCTCAGGGGGGAAAAGGCCTTAGGGGGGAAAGGGGGGAAAGGATCTCAACAGGGAGAGGGGGGAAAACATCTTAGGGAGGAAAAGGGAAACATCAGAGGGAGAAAAGGCCTTAGGGCGGAAAGGGGGAATGGATCTCAACAAAGAAAGGGGGGGCAAAAATCTCAGAGGGGAAGGGGGCAAGGGGACAATTCCAAAGGGACGCAAATAAGAAAGCAGGCCTGTAATGTCGGCGGCCTGAGCCGGAGGCACTAAAATTAGGCAATACTGAACCAATTCAAAGCAAGCAAACTTTGCCCAACTCCAGTCTTCGGGACAATTTAGAACTAATATACTAAGCCAATACTAAATCAATACTAAACCGATACTAGACCACTTCAAAAGCAGCAAATTGTCACGTTGAACGATCTTGGTGCCCGGAAAGCGGAGCAAATTTGGACAAGGACCGTAGCGGAGCCCCTCCGCGGCACAAATGTCCCCCAAACTTTTAAAAGTATCGTTCAGTTTTTCAGGGGCATAGACAGTCTCGCAGACTTGTAGCTGATTGGGTGTGAAATTCAATCGGGGACCCTTTCGTGGGCATCATGCGGAGAAAAAACAAACAAACATTGAAGCTCATAGCCATATAGCGAACCCACCGCCCTTTGGGGAACCTATATAGTTGGAGCCCTGGCATTCCGAACGGAACTGTAGTTCGCAGTTGGTTCTACACCCCTCTTGTTGGGACCCCCCCCCCCCCCCCCGCGCACCAAAAAGAACCAAAAGGAACAACAAAACAAGACACATGCAAAGACACACACACACGCACAGCAAAACCAGAAACACCGCAACACACCTAAAGACGAAGTCGGGCCCTTGAAATGGGCCAAAGAAGAAACCTAAGGCCCCCCCCGTCTTCAAAGGATGCCCGCCTCCAATGGAGGGGGCCCAAAGTATTGGCTTCGGCAAAAAACAAGCGTGCGCTCAATTCCCGAGAAAGACGCGCGCATGCCTTGAGCCTAAATTTCATTGCCCCTGAGACCTCCCCTGAGCTCGTCGGTTGACCTGAGGTTGACTGTGGCGCGCTCCAGAAGGACATGTTATCCCCATGGCGCGCTCCAGAAGGACATGTTATCCCCAAAACCAACCAATCATGCTTGACTTTCAAGAGATACACTCCCCAAAGAAAAACAAATCCAACTCTGTCACTACTGTAAATGTCATGTTTTCCCTTTTTGGGGAATGGTTTCAACCCGACTGCGGGGTCTTTGGGACTTGCGCCTGGGTGAGTGACATCCTCGCACAGATTCTTATCCAGGTGCAAACTCAGCAAAATCACAGAAGTTATTCTGAGAAACCCGGCAAAATCCAACCACTTCGTTGCACCAAGCGATGTTGAAATCACGACACATAAAAAGCTCAATCCGGAAAAACAACAATTGAAAAAGTGTCGGAACACCCACGTTGGCTTGAAGGACCCGTTCAGCTCGCAGCTCACATGTTTTCCGGCGAAGCTCGGGCTCCCGGGCTGGATCTCAATGAGCTGCTGCAGCAGCTGCGGCAAGGACACGGTGACCTGCCCGCTTCGGCGTATGGAAGACCCAGACCCCGAAATTTGGGACGCCCCAAACAACGGGGTTTGGGGGGGTGAAAATCTGGCTGTTGGGGGCCTGAAATACATCGGGAGAAAGGGAAAGCACCCATGGTTTGACTGAATGAAAGAAAGGACATGATCATGTCCAGGTCGCCCGCTCTTGGTTGCCGATCAAATTGAAATGTGAGAACATGGAAGCCAACAATCCAATCCACCAATGAAAGGGATGCTGAATGAATGTGCCCCCAATTGGTGATTTTGATTTGGTGGTTTGGGCGCTAGGAGTACCTTCCCCACAAACGGATCTGGGGTCTAACTCCCCAGGCCACCGATCCAAACCACCAACTAAGGGGAAGCTCAAATTGTACAGCATACCCAATGTCCAGGGTCTCAGGAAAAAACTCACACAACAAGGCAACCTCTTGTGGCGCTCACTTGCACTACAAGGTCTTGTCCAGAAATCGCAGTCCTCATTTTGGAACCATGCGGGTGTGCCGCCTCCTCCTCCTCCTCCTCCTCCGTGCGCAGTGTGGCAGGTGTACATATTATTTGGCGTGCGCAGTGTGGCGGGTTCGCGTATCATTTGGCCAGCTGGTGCGCAGTCCCCTGCACGCCGCAATGTGGCGGGTGTGCTCATAATTTCGCCAGGCCGTCAAAGTACCAAAACGTGAGGGTCGTTTAACAGCGACGTAGGCAAAACGAAACGGTTTATGTTTTTCCTAGGTTCGGCGCGGCCTTTCTTTTCCTAGGTTCGGCGGGGCGGTCCCGATCCAGAAAAGCTGCAGAGGATTCACTTCTTCGATCAAGCACAATGGGGTGGGTTTGGGCTGGGCTTGAATTTCTTTAGGGTGTTGTTGGCTTGGTTCAGGGTTGGTTTGGTGCTGGTTTAGGGTGGGCTTAGGGTGGGCTGGTGTAGTATGGATCCAGGGTTGTTTCAGGGTTGGTTTCGGGTGGTTTTGGGTTTGCATAGGGTTTGCTGGGGTTGATGTTTGGTGGTTTTAGCCCTGGTTTACGGTGGGTTTAGAGTTGGTTTTGGCTGGTTCAGGGTTGGTTTAGGGTGGTTTAGGGCTGGTTTTAGGATGGGCTTAAGGTTTGGGGATGGTTGAGTTGGTTTGGTGGTGGTTTAGGATTGGTTTAGGGTTGGCTTCGAGTGCGTTTAAGGTTGGTAGGGATTGTTTCGTGCGCTGGTTTGAAAAGGGTGGGCTTAGGTTTGGTTCAGGGTTTGCTTAGGGTTCGTTTGGGGTTGGCTAGGGTTGGTTTCGGGTTGGTTTAGGTTCTGTTTCTCGGCTTCTTCAATGCGGATTTAGCGTGGGCTTAGGGTGGGTATTGATGTGCGGTTTACGCTGGGTGTAGGTGGGGGTTTAGAGTTGGATTAGGGTGGTTTAGGGATCGTTTAGTGGGTTTGGGGGTTGTGGTAGGCTTTGGCTGGCTCATGATGCTGAAGTACTGGTTTAACGTGAGTTTAGGGGTGGGTTTAGGGGTGGGTTTAGGGTTGATCGGTTCAGGGTGCTGGTTTGGGGTGGGTTGCAAACACTTTCCTGCAAGTGATGCTAGCTGAGAATGTGGGAAGGCAAAGCTACAACAAACAACCGCCAAACGCCACAAAAGCACGCAAAAAGCCGCGAAAGCCAAAGAAGCACTGCCCACCGACGACCGACCGACCGACGGACGGACGGACGGACGGACCGACCGACCGGGGACCCGTCCACGACCCAGCCCGCCAAACCTAGGAAGGAAAAAAACTCGGGGGCCCTAGGCAACAACAAAGAGAAAACACAAAATCCCCCTCCTAACCCTCCCTTCTGTGCCGCCGGCCGCAAAGCGGAAGGAGAGGAACTGCTCCTGGCTTCATCGGCGGCTCGGCGCGACTTCTCGTCATTCAGTGAACCCAAAATTGATAGGATCCTTTTTCAACATCATAGGTCCTTAGGGTGGTCAAAAACGAATTGTCTGGACCTTCGCAAAACAGGACAAAAAAGAAGTCCAAAGCAATGTCAGAATCAAGGTGCTGCTAACATGCAATAAACTCAATTATCCTATAGACATGATATACCTCGATCTACAAATGAGAAAACATGATTCTTACCAATCCTTTATCAAACAACTCTTGGAGGACCTTCGTTTCAACTTTTCGGGTTCAAAATGGAGAACCCTCTTGAATGCTTGGGCGTCCTTTTGGCTTCCTGTTCAAACCAACCTCACAAGGGGGTACCCTACAACAACACAACTCCATGGTGTTTCTCAAATGGATTCCCAGCCGGAAAGCAACTATTCTAGGAGACTGTTTTGAAACCATATAAGGTTTAAAAGCCCAACATGAATTACAGCGCACACGTTGACTCTCTACTTGGATGTTCGGCCAAGTAAGTGGATAGTAACCAAGGTTGCTAACCTACTTACAACCAGCCCATCTCACTCATGAGCAGGATTTAACTAGGTGACTAACCTCTTACTGACTTGGCCGCCCACCCAAGTACCTTCCTGGCTAACAGACGGACTCCCCCCAAAAAAAAAGAGAAACAAACAAACAAATCACTACTGGCTGCTGCTTGGAAACCTGCAGTTTGCTAGTCTGCGATCCGCTGTTTTGTGGGAAAATAGACTGCCTGCTCATTTGCGACCGGCCCATTAAAAAGACCCAGCGAGGATACCCTCTTGAAAGGGGTGGGGTCACCCAGTTGGGTCCCAACGAGTACGTTCCCCCATGTTTTCCTCTTGGTCGAGTCTTTCTCGAGTCAGCGCCTTGCCTGCGTCTGGGGGTCGAAGCCCACGTCGACGCCATAGCTCTGGGCATTGAAGCTCACATTGATCGGCCCCTCCTGGAATTCGAGTGATAAGGAAACCCGATGACCCGGGATCCCAAACAGGGCTGTGAAGAATGACCACTTCTGTGATACAACAGAAACGGCTTCCCAAAGACTATTTTGTTAATATGAAGGGGGATTTCCTTGTATCACAGAAGTGGGGAGAAACCCCTTGATCTTTTTAATTTTTTTGGAGGGTTCCGCTCGACTGGGCGGGATTTTAACCGGAAACCAAAAGGACACTTTTCTTTGCATGCCCTTTGGGCAGTTGCTAAGGGCAAAAGAAACATAACCGCCATTCTACCCTTGTGTTACTTGGTCAACCTTCAACCCTAAACCTAGGATATATGCTCTTGGGTCAGTTTCGTCGCCAGCCTTTTCAGGTTGGAGCTCAAACTCGCTGCTTCCCGGTCCACATCTTGTACAACATTTGAACCCCAAGTACCCCCCCTACTAACAGCCCTCAATGCCCTCTGTTTAAAGTGTGTTTTTGAAAAACCTGGTTTTCCATAGGAAATACTTCCTTTTGGAGTAAAGGGATCACACAATACCCTACACAAAAAGTGCTTGGAGTAGGAGTAGGGGGAAGGCTCAGAAGCGCTCGCAGCTAACTTAAGTGCAACCATTCAGAGGTTTATCGAAAAAGGGCACCCCCTTCGGGTTTTCCCTAAAGGCGGCACAC
Organism: Effrenium voratum; assembly: GCA_963377175.1. NCBI lineage: Eukaryota > Dinophyceae > Suessiales > Symbiodiniaceae > Effrenium > Effrenium voratum. The sequence continues at coordinate 307,090 of CAUJNA010000082.1, forward strand.
GCCATGGGGGTTTTCCAAACGCGCCATACTGCGACCCCCCCGCCCTGGCCCCCAATAGTCCCCACCAAAGCGGTCTGGGTTTTCTGAACACTTCATTCACCTCGCCTGCACCATGACGACAAAGCCGGATCGCGCCAAGCGCGCGTGGCTATCAGCAAAAGTCGCCCCTCTCTGCAAGGCGTGTATTGTTGTTGCCCCGTGTGCTCCAACAACGGCCGAACCTTGTCGTCTGCCCCAGTCTCAAAACTTGCGCAATCCACAACCCGCTTCAAAGCTGCAAATGGGACCCTTGCTTCAGCTTTAACAGGTGTCCCAAGGCGAAATTCCTGAAAGACATGCCATCGCGAAATCTGCTTCGAGCACTCAGCAACGGATGCCGGCAAGGGGCGAAGCCGTGAGCCAAGCAATATTGAGAATGTTTAAAATGAACGGGCACCCTCATAAGAAGACAGACCCCCGCTTGTTTGCATTGGGCTTCCGTGTCCCCCATCTCCTCCCGAAATGGGCCATAGACTGCCAATCTGTTTCTTGGCATGTTGCTCATTCGCGCCAGTAAACCTGGTAGGGTCCTCAGATAAAATACAAGAGACAAAGCCAACTTGCAGATGCTCCCGCCCCATCATCGTTGGTTTTGCTTTTCTTGACCATATTGGTGGATTCCGAGGACCCTGGATGCGAATAGCAGTGCATCAACTCCAAGCTCTATCCGGCCCTTTTGCACATACGCCTACGCCTCACGACATCTGCCCTGTCCAGCAACTGCCTGTCCTGGAGAGCCCTAGCTGCACTTCGCACGGGCAAGAGTCGGGACGAGCAGAGCGAATTCAAGTGAACCATCGCAACTCCTTGCGAGCGACTCCCCTGGTTTTTGCAGGGGAAATTTGGAGCTCGCAACTTTTCTTTGTCGAGAAGTCAGATGCTGCCATGTGATAGGGCAACGCGCGATCGCCAGGGTTCGGACTCCGAGCACTTGCAGATTGAGTTGAATCTCGTGGACTTTAGGAAACAGGCTGATTGACCAAACTCCTTGACACGCACGGGAAAATGTCCCGAACGAGGACTCCGAAGGTCGCGTCACATCTCAGCGGGACAAATCACGCAACTTGAGATGTTGCAGTCCCTCCCATGGAAATTGACAGGGACCCCGTCCCTCAAGGAATTTCTTCCATCGCTATATACTTGCTCGCACCTGCAGGGAAGGAGTCACGGGGTTTTGCAGGCGCCATGCTCGCTTCGGGAAGCGAAGCCAGCGCCAAGCGGGATCGCAAGATTTCCGGGGCCTCTCGGAGGCGTTCCATGGCTCCCCAAAAAGAAGAACTCCTGGAAATCGAAAAGCTGCAGGAGTGGAAACGAGTGACGCTCTGCAGTTTTTTGTTGGATCCAATGCATGGAAAACGTGGAAAGAACTAATGGAACACAAATCATCGGTCAGTTTCAACACCAAAACCTTAAGGCCTGGGCAGAAACGGGCTACTTTTGCTTCGAATCGGGCTGCAAAAAGCGGGGTCGCCTTTGCAAACCCATAGGCGTGAGGAAATCGATTCCTGGGGTGCATGAGAGTTGCACCGGGGAGTGTTTTCCATTTCAGTTGCGACGCCCAGAGAGAAAAAGCCAAGCTTCGGCAGGAAACAACCCACGGGAAATCCGGTTTGAACGTTTGTCAAGTTCAACCTCTGCGCGAAAAAAGTCTTTGGACCAAACTTCTCGCAATGGCGGGACAATTGGGGGTTATTGTGTTACTCTGATCACCCTATCCCTAATTGGTGATTAGATCTGATGCTTTAGATGAAAGGGGCCAGGCTCGCCATTTGTTTTCAAATGGGGCTGGCTTCAACCAACGCGATCAAGAGGTGCCTTAACTTCAAGAGCCTCGGACCGGCAAACATGACCACCCGGTTTACGTTTGCCAAGGCCTTGGCGGCTGGGGCCTTTGGTGGCTTGGTGGGGTCCCTGAAACACAGCTTCATCAATGGGGGTCATTCCGGTTTTTTGCTTTCCCGGCTTCTTAAGAAAACCTTTGACAAAGCTCCCCGGACTCGACGACTCAATCTGCCAGCTTCACTGCGACAGGATTGGGCGATTCCATTTGAAACACGGGCCTGCGGTTTTTTGAGGGCACCCGTGCTCAGGTTTCCTTAAAGGGAAACCCAAGGGAACCTATTTCAACACATACCGATGATCCAACACCACTCTTGAGTCACTATTGCAGGGCCGTTGCCAAGGAGCTTCATCCGTCTTTTGGGGAGACGGCTTCTCGGGTGCCCTAAAATTGGAAGAGGGCGCAGTTCGATGGTGCTTGAGGAACCAAAATGAAACCAAAGACCCCATGTCAATACAGGGTTCCGCTAGTCGTCTTTCTTTTCGAGTCGAATCATGTGCTTTGAACAAAGCCAACTCTTGCTGGGGCTGCCTTGCGGTGACTGCACATCACTTTTCTCCAGGGTCCATCTGAGCCATACTCATGGTCATGCACCCCTTAGTAGGAACCGTTACGATGCTATCATAATTCCCTATTGCGGGGTCCATGACCGGCCCGCGCTTGGCCCAAGTACCGCCTTTCTGCGTGCCAAAGACTTCCATCATTGGACAAGCAGGAGCCCTATGTCCAAAGGGGAAATCAGCATAAGAGGTTGCAGTTGGAGGGGTCCAGCAAGGGTCCGGCAACCCACCGATTGTAAACACACCCATTTTTGAGCCACGCTTCACAACCAGCACATGCGGCAGCGGAAGCTGGGGCAAGCCGTCTTAAGGATGCAGCGTGTGGAGTGACCCACGAGTGAAAATTGCAGCACCCCAAAAGCCGTGTTTCACTGGAGGCTCGCCACACCCGACTTTCGCCCAAACCATGCCACGGAGCCGTTGCGTGCGAGGGCGCCCTTCAAGCACAATCTGCTTGGAGGCGCAATCCCTGGCCTAGGCGAAATGCCTGACCGAGTCCAAGCCCCTGGCACTGCGAAGGCTGTGTCTGCGGAGAGCGGCAGCATTGACCCCAAGCGGTCTTGGCAGAAGTGTCGTGAGGGCACAGATGAAGCCAAGACAGCACGGCTCACAACACCTTCGAGCCTCACAGCTGCTCTCCAGCCTCTGCTCTAGGGAACCATGCGCTCAATGGCTTGCGTCATCCTCTTGCTCGACCCTTCGCAAGTCTGTTCGGTTCTCGCTGGAGGGAGCTATGGCGCTATGGAGCTATGCGCTCAGAGAATTGCATTTTCTCGTCCGACTTGAAAAGTTTGGAGGAGTGACCCAATCAGAGCAGCCGAGATTTGAACGAGACACGCCCCTCCCCGAGCATCTGACTCTCCTGTGGCCCAAAGCCAATGGTGCAAACGCTGGGATCGGTGCTGGGAACGGCGAGCGCTTCGTTGCCACAAAAAACGATGTGTCGAGGGACGCAGCCCCGGAAACCCCTGAAGCGGTTGCTGCGCCGCGCTTGCAGCCTTCAAGTTTGCTCACAGAAGCTGCCAACCCCCTGGCATGTTTTAAAGTACGCCACAACCCGATTCTTAGTCTAAGTATTTCAGTTCCTTGTAGAAATCAGGGTTGGGCAGACTCTGCTTAAATGACGCGGTTGTGGAGGGGGCGGTGCTCGCTAGAAACCCCCGGGTCGGCATCGCAGCAACGGCAATGACCGGGATGCAGTGTGAATCAAGCAGTGCGTCCCCAGTACGGGGTCAAGCCTCTGCGCAACACTGGCATCTCTCCGTGATTCTGTTCTGCGGTTTGAACGCATTCCACCAGGCGTGATCGAGCCAGAACTAGGCGAAAGGTAAGCCAATCAAAAACTGCTTCACCAGCAAAGCAGACTACTCGCAAGTTGTGTCCCGCGTCCCGACTGATGAACATCAACTGCACGGTGACCGGTCCCAGCCGTTCCGCAAACAGTTCCGCGCATGGGGTTTGCAGCGACCCTTGGTGGTGTATGGGGGCCAAGAGGCGGCTGTTTTAACAATCAATAGCCGTCCTGGCTTAAATCCTGGTTTCAACAAGGGTAGAGCATTGATAAAGCGGGACAACTCTGAGTGCGGTGAACTGAGTCAAGCTCGACTTGGCGTCCGGATGTGGGTGCTCTGCTACCTGCAGCGATGCTTGGACTTGGAGCAGCTAGACCAGAAGAAGGTGAGCCCACGTGCTGCACCGGCAACTTTGGTATGAACAGCGCGGACGCATCCCGGGAAAGCGCGTTAAGAAACGCAGGAAGGACAGAGTTGCGGACAACTGCGCCGCAAAGCGCCACGCAGCCAACGGGGCCTTCCCGGCTCGACTCACGGGACCTAATTTGAGATTTCTATCCTCGCCGGATGAGAGCCTTCTTGACTGCGCATACTGCAGGAACTCTGCTGGTGATGCTTTCAGGCACCCCCGCCTTCCTGCCTAAGGCAATGGGCTAGGCAAACCGACACCAGATGCCAGCCTCAACAACACACTGGAGCCTCAGCTTTCGCTTGAGAACAGAGATGCGCTGCACTTCTTCGATGGCGCAGACTTGCATTGGCCACGCGAAACTGCACTGAGCAATTCGGGAACAGTGGTATCAAATAGCTGCGGGCTGGGAACTATCTGCAAGGCCTTTGACCAAAACTCCCACAACTTTTGCAAACTTCGGCAAATCCGAAAAACATGCAGTTATCATGGTCAAGGCATCCCATGCAGATCACTGGCACATTTTATCACTCATCCCACCTCCAATCATAGATTGGGGGAAGGGAGCATCTTTTACTTTTGGTTGCATTCATAATTATCTGGGATTCTACGGTCAGACCAGTCTTGGAAGGACTTCTATATCCACAGCTTTCCATCTCCTTAATTGCGCGGGGGCCCTGATTGGCGCTCTCGCTCAGCCCGGGCCCCATCCACCCTGTTGATCCGAGCACTGATTGATTCACGTTGGTCTGAGTCAAACAACATGCATAGCGGGTGAGATTGAGCGGGGTAAGCAACGTCTCTGACCTGACTGGATCTTGCCACGGCCGGGTCATCTGACGTGTGTGACAACTTTTGTCTCTTCGATCCAGCGTCAGATTGTTGAGCAGGCTCAGTCTCAGGAGAGCCAGGCCTCACCGTCAGCGGCGGCATGGCAAAAGAAGCGCGTGTAAATGTAAACCACCTTGTCAGTAAAGTCTCCTTGAGCAAGCCTGCGTCTGCGACCAAATGTTATCTCTCTCAGGATTGACTGTACTGAGGCTCCACCCCCAAGTGGAGGCATGATGACCAAGCTGTCATTGCTTTGGCAAGCAACGCGAGCTGCAACTCGTAGGTCTTTTTGCCCAAATTGTAGCAAAGCCACTGGAAGTCGGTAAATCGTAGGGGTCCTGAGTTTGAAGGTCCAGGAGCTTGTTTCCAAGTCTCAAGCTGCGATGGCATCACAGACCGAACACTGCAGCATCGCTTTCACATGAGCAAGGGCCAAAATCGGTCATCAAGCTGGGAAGAGGACACAGGTAATTCGGAGCGTCCCCTTTCAGTTTTCAGACTCTAGACGGCTTAAAGGGAAACAACCCCCTAAACGTATTTGTGGAATCCTTCAAAATCTTCACGGTAATTGAGCCCAGGGTCGCGCACAAATTCCACATAGAGGGTGTGGATCGTGAGAACAGGTTGCCTGCAAATCCAAGCATGTTCTTCCTTACTTTAAAGTCAAGCACTAATCAATTCCAAATTTGCTGGCCGCGTGGGAATACTAAGGGCGTTAGCCGCCCTATCGTTCGGGTCGCTGGGGTGTTGGTTGGACAAGGCTGCCCTTTCAGAACACAACGCGCTTTCCCAAGCCATCAAAAGGCTTTCACTCAAGATCAAACCCGGCGCTGAGGGTCTCTTCCCCAGCTGCCTTGTCCGCATCTTCAAGGGCTGCTTGAGTTGAAAGAGGGCCGGATTGTCACAACCTGCCTCTTGGCACCGAAACGGAAGCAAGCAGGCAAAACAGGCACACAGCTCAACAGCGCAGCCAGCTGCTGTCCACATGCTGTTGCAACGTGTGATGTTTCATTAATTTAGACGCAGCCGTAGGCAAAAAAGTTATCCAACAAGTCAGCAGCCGTGCTTTCCTTGGTCCGAGCACCCGCTGGGCCAGCAGAGTTTCCCTTTTACCCCTACGCATGTGTGACCTGCTTGGCGCAGACTTGCATTGGCCACGCCAAACTGCGCTGAGCAATTCTGGAACAGTGGTATCAAATGGATGCGGGCTGGGAACTATCCGCACGGCCTTTGACAGACTGAAGGAAGCTTTGCGGGGGTCAACGACTTAATGCAGGCTGCAATGCAACCTGTCCAAACATGCAACCACCAGAACAAACACGTGCAAAACTCCCGCAACTTTCGCAAACTGCAGCAATTCCGAAAAAAAAAAACATGAGAAAACATACAGTTTTTATGGTCAAGGCAGCCCATGGGGATCACTGGCACACTGGCAAGCACCGCGAGCTGCAACTCGTATGTCGTTCTGCCCAAATTGTGGCTAAGCCACTGGAAGTCGGTAAATCGTAAGGTCCAAAGTTTGAAGGTCTGCCCCCAGCACAAACAAACAGTTTCCTGCCGGACGACTTGAGATCAGTTAAGCAGCCCTCAACTCGCATGTATTGAGATAGCGCCCGGCTCAAAGCACTCAGCCTCTGGGGGCCTCATGTTTAAAAGTCGGCGCTACGCAGAATTGCTAGATCCTGCCATAATATCCAAGCTTCAGCGCAGAGACATGTGGGCCAACACGCACACAGGCGGATTCCTCCGATCCCTGTGTTAGGAACTTTGCGATGTACCAGCGCCCGCTTCCACAAGCACGGTTCCGTCAATGGCCAATAGATGGGTGCTTTGACATGCAGCAGCCAAAAGCTTGTTTCCAAGTCACAAGCTGTGAAGTGTCACAGATTCCACTCGCAGGAAACTGCAACATCATTTTCCAATGGAGCCAGGACTCGATTGGTCTGATCACAGCCCGTCAACTGTCAGAACGGACTGCAACAAAAAAAGGTTGAGCACGCCAAGGACACTTGCTTCAAGATCGCAATCTGGAGCAGCTTGAAGGTTTGATCTGCACATCCACTCTCCGAAGCCATCAAAAGCCTTCACTGATCAATCCTGGCGCTGGTCTCAGCGCGGCTTGCGAACCCCGGCCGAAGATCGCGACCAAAGGGCTGACCAACTCCTCGCCGTTTTACGTGACACACTTAGAATCACCAACTTGCCTCAAGATGCAATGTTGTGTGACAATTGGTTCAAAAGGCGCAAAGAAATTAGTCGCAAAGACTGGTATGATACAGGTGAGTCTTTCCAGCAGCTGCCTTCTGAGGCGCCGGAGTACCAGTCCTGGAAGCCCACTTGATACATTACAGACATTTATGCTCGAACTCTGTTGGCAAAAAACACGGGATTCTTCCATGGCAAGAACCAGCCACGGAATCAAAACATTCAGATGGACATGGGAACATGATTCCGCTCCGCGGTCGTGGTTTTGGTGGTTCATATTTCACAGCTCGTGCCCCGTGGCCCGAGCCGCAGCTTGACCACGCTGCCTCAGCACAATTCCTCGCTTCTCAGCAGCATTCGGAAGTGAGCGAGTGCTCACTTCCAATGTCTTGCGGCGGTTGTATCACTTCATCCCCAAACGAAGGCGCACGAGTTCCGCCACAATCGGCGCAGGGATGAAATACCTGCTCTGTGTGCGACCCTGAAGTCATCGGGAAAAAACAAATATATCATCGACGATCGATGACATTGATGTTGTTTCATTGCATGTTCTCTTCCCAGGGTTAAAACTCCACCCAGTTGAATTTAGTCAGTTCGCTTTATATAACCCTGCTTAGAAGTGAGACGGGTGCCATGTTTATAGCGGTTTTCCAAGCGGGTTGAACACCTAAGCACAAAGCCTCAGTAGTCTGTTTGTCATTTTGACCTCATCCACAGTCCTCAACATGAATCTGAACGGGCACGAGCCAAAGGACGCAGCACGCCGGCACATTTAAGGGGAGGAGCTGAAGGTCCGGACTATTTCGATGTCATCAACAATTCAAATCAAACCACTGTTTCAGATCACACAATTGAAGCTTGGTGATATGCTTCTCGAAAACCACCGTTCTTCATGTCCTTTGGCTTCTCCCTCCCAAGAGTTAGGCGTTACATCCCACTCAGGTTGTCCACTGCAGAGTTGTCAAGTTCAACCTGTGCGCGGAAACAGTCAGAGTTGGCTTTGTTCAAAGCACACGATTCGACTCAAAACGAAAGAGAACTAGCGGAACCCTGTATTCACATGGGTTTTTTGGTTTCATTTTGATTCCTCAAACACCATCGAACAGCGCCCTCGTCCAATTTTAGGGCACTCGAGAAGCCGTCTCCCCAAAAGACGGATGAAGCTCCTTGGCAACGGACCTGCAATAGTGACTCAAGAGTGGTGTTGGATCATCGGTATGCGTCGAAATAGGTTCCCTTGGGTTTCCCTCTAAGGAAACCTGAACACGGGTACCCTCAAAAAACCGCAGGCCCGTGTTTCCAGTGGAATCGCCCAATCCTGTCGTAGTGAAGCTGGCAGATTGAGTCGTCGAGTCCGGGGAGCTTTGTCAAAGGTGTTCTTAAGAAGCCGGGAAAAGCAAACGGCCGGAATGACCCCCATTATTGGATGAAGCAGTGTTTCAGGGACCCCAACAAGCCACCAAAGACCCCAGGTGGTCATGTTTGCCGGTCCGGGGCTCTTGATCGCGTTGGTTGAAGCCAGCCCCATTTGAAACCAAATGGCGAGCCTGCCCCCTTTCATCTAAAGCATCAGATCTGATCACTAATTAGGGATAGGGTGATCAGAGTAACACAATAACTCCCAATTGTCCGCCATTGCGAGAAGTTTGGTCAAGAGTTGCTGGGGCTGCCTTGCGGTGACTGCACATCACTTTTCTCCAGGGTCCATCTGAGCCATACTCATGGTCATGCACCCCTTAGTAGGAACCGTTACGATGCTATCATTACAATGCACCCCTTAGTAGGAAAGAGGGCACTGTTCGATGGTTTTTGAGGAACAAAAATGAAACCAAAAACCCAATGTGTGTGTGTGTGTGTGGTGTGTGTGTGTGTCACAAGTTTGCCAAAAGAACACAATTCAAAATAGGAATCCGCTAGTCCTCTTTCTCTTGAAACGAAGCATGTGCTTCGAGCAAAGCCAACTCTTGCTGGGGGCCCTGTGATGACTGCACATCACTTTCTCCAGGGTCCATGTGAGCCATGGTCAGAAACTCACACTGCGAGTCACGCTCATGCATCCCTACTAAGGAACCGTTACAATGCTATCACAATTCCCTCTTGCGGGGTCCGTGACCGGTTCCAGCTAACCCCAAGTACATGGCACAAGTGCGCCTTTTCCTGCGTGCCTAAGACTTCTATCATTGGACAGCCCCAAGTCCAAAATGGCAACCAACATAAGAGATTGTTGGTGTCCAGAAGGGGTCCAGCAAGGGTCCAGCAAGGGTCCAGCAACCCACCGATTGCACCCAATTTGGGCAACGCGTCACAACGAGCACATGCCTGTCTTTGTGCCTATGCGGCATCGGAAGCTGGGGCAAGCCATGCAGCGTGTGGGGTGACCCACGAGTGAAAATTGCAGCACCCCAAAAGCCGTGTTTCACTGGAGGCTCGCCACACCCAACTTTCGCCCAAACCATGCCACGGAGCCGTTGCGTGCGAGGGCGCCCTTCAAGCACAATCTGCTTGGAGGCGCAATCCCTGGCCTAGGCGAGATGCCTGACCGAGTCCAAGCCCCTGGCACTGCGAAGGCTGTGTCTGCGGAGAGCGGCAGCATTGACCCCAAGCGGTCTTGGCAGAAGTGTCGTGAGGGCACAGATGAAGCCAAGAGAGCACGGCTCACAACACCTTCGAGCCTCACAGCTGCTCTCCAGCCTCTGCTCTAGGGAACCATGCGCTCAATGGCTTGCGTCATCCTCTTGCTCGACCCTTCGCAAGTCTGTTCGGTTCTCGCTGGAGGGAGCTATGGCGCTATGGAGCTATGCGCTCAGAGAATTGCATTTTCTCGTCCGACTTGAAAAGTTTGGAGGAGTGACCCAATCAGAGCAGCCGAGATTTGAACGAGACACGCCCCTCCCCGAGCATCTGACTCTCCTGTGGCCCAAAGCCAATGGCGCAAACGCTGGGATCGGTGCTGGGAACGGCGAGCGCTTCGTTGCCACAAAAAACGACGTGTCAAGGCACGCAGCCCCGGAAACCCCTGAAGCGGTTGCTGCGCCGCGCTTGCAGCCTTCAAGTTTGCTCACAGAAGCTGCCAACCCCCTGGCATGTTTTAAAGTACGCCACAACCCCATTCTTAGTCTAAGTATTTCAGTTCCTTGTAGAAATCAGGGTTGGGCAGACTCTGCTTAAATGACGCGGTTGCGGAGGGGGCGGTGCTCTCTGGAAACCCCCGGGTCGGCATCGCAGCAACGGCAATGACCGGGATGCAGTGTGAATCAAGCAGTGCGTCCCCAGTACGGGGTCAAGCCTCTGCGCAACACTGGCATCTCTCCGTGATTCTGTTCTGCGGTTTGAACGCATTCCACCAGGCGTGATCGAGCCAGAACTAGGCGAAAGGTAAGCCAATCAAAAACTGCTTCACCAGCAAAGCAGACTACTCCATTGTGTGGTGTGGCATTCTGCGTGCTACTCTAAGTCCATGCTCTTTTGTGCTCGAGATTTCCATTCTTGCCTGCAAGTTGTGTCCCGCGTCCCGACTGATGAACATCAACTGCACGGTAACCGGTCCCAGCCGTTCCGCAAACAGTTCCGCGCATGGGGTTTACAGCGCGCGTGGGGGGGCCCGCTTTTTCTCTGATTAAAAAGGCAAATCTTGGTTGTGTATGGGGGCCAAGAGGCGCCTGTTTTAACAATCAATGGCAGTCCTGGCTTAAATCCTGGTTTCAACAAGGGTAGAGCATTGATAAAGCGGCACATTCTTTTGTATGTCTTCTGATTTGCAATTTGGACAACTCTGAGTGCGGTGAACTGGGTCAAGCTCGACTTGGACGTCCGGACGTGGGTGCTCTGCTACCTGCGGTGCTTGGACTTGGACCAGCTAGACCAGAAGAAGGTGAGCCCACGTGCTGCAACCGCAACTTTGGTATGCAAAGCGCGGACGCATCCCGGGAAAGCGCGTTAAGAAACGCAGGAAGGACAGAGTTGCGGACAACCGCGCCGCAAAGCGCCACGCAGCCAACGGGGCCTTCCCGGGTCTCGAGCCGGAGATTGGCGACTGATGGCGCCTAATTTGGATCTCTATCCTTTGGATATTGGGAACTTCAGATACAATCATAGATGGGAGCCTTCTTGACTGCGCATACTGCAGGAACTCTGCTGGTGATGCTTTCAGGCACCCAGGCGCCTGAGTCCTGCCAAAGGCAATGGGGCAGGCAAACCGACACCAGATGCCAGCCTCAACAACACACCGGAGCCTCACCTTTCGCTTGAAAACTGAGATGCGCCGCACTTCTTCGTTGGCGCAGACTTGCATTGGCCATGCCAAACTGCGCTGAGCAATTCTGGAACAGTGGTATCAAATGGATGCGGGCTGGGAACTATCCGCACAGCCTTTGACAGACTAAAGGAAGCTTTGCGGGGGTCAACGACTTAATGCAGCCCCTAACGCAACTTTCGCAAACTCCGGCAATTCCGAAAAATGCAGTTTTGATGGTCAAGGCATCCCGTGAGGATCACTGGCACACTGGCAAGCAGCGCGAGCTGCAACTCGTAGGTCTTTTTGCCCAAATTGTAGCAAAGCCACTGGAAGTCGGAACATCGTAGGGGTCCCGAGTTTGAAGGCCCAGGAGCTTGTTTCCAAGTTACAAGCTGCGATGGCATCACAGACCGAACACTGCAGCATCGCTTTCACATGAGCAAGGGCCAAAATCGGTCATCAAGCTGGGAAGAGGACACAGGTAATTCAGAGCGTCCCCTTTCGGTTCTCAGACTCTAGACGGTTTAAAGGGAAACAACCCCCTAAACGTATTTGTGGAATCCTTCAAAATCTTCACGGTAATTGAGCCCAGGGTCGCGCACAAATTCCACATAGAGGGTGTGGATCGCGAGAACAGGTTGCCTGCAAATCCAAGCATGTTCTTCCTTACTTTAAAGTCAAGCACTAATCAATTCCAAATTTGCTGGCCGCGTGGGAATACTAAGGGCGTTAGCCGCCCTATCGTTCGGGTCGCTGGGGTGTTGGTTGGACAAGGCTGCCCTTTCAGAACACAACGCGCTTTCCCAAGCCATCAAAAGGCTTTCACTCAAGATCAAACCCGGCGCTGAGGGTCTCTTCCCCAGCTGCCTTGTCCGCATCTTCAAGGGCTGCTTGAGTTGAAAGAGGGCCGGATTGTCACAACCTGCCTCTTGGCACCGAAACGGAAGCAAGCAGGCAAAACAGGCACACAGCTCAACAGCGCAGCCAGCTGCTGTCCACATGCTGTTGCAACGTGTGATGTTTCATTTAGACGTAGCCACAGTTGGAAGGTCCTGCAGCAACATGAGGGCTTGAGCGTGCAAAAAAGTGGCCCAACAAGTCAGCAGCCGCGCTTTTCTTGGTCCGAGCACCCGCTGGGCGAGCAGAGTCCCCTTTTCACCTCTACATCACAGGGACTGCCCCCAGCAAAAACAAACAGTTTCCTGCCGGACGACTTGAGATCGGTTAAGCAGCCCTCAACTCGCATGTTTTGAGATAGCACACGGCTCAAAGCACTCAGCCTCTGAGGGTCGCACGTTTAAAAGTCGGCGTTACACAGAATTGCTACATCCTGCCATAATATCCAAGCTTCAGCGCAGAGACATGTGGGCCAACACGCACACAGGCGGATTCCTCCCATCCCTGTGTTAGGAACTGTGCGATGTACCAGCGCCCGCTTCCACAAGCACGGTTCCGTCAATGTCCTATAGATGGGTGCTTTGACATGCAGCAGCCAAAAGCTTGTTTCCAAGTCACAAGCCGTGAGGTGTCACAGATTCCACTCGCAGGAAACTGCAACATCATTTTCCAATGGAGCCAGGACTCGATTGGTCTGATCACAGCCCGTCAACTGTCAGAACGGACTGCAACAAAAAAAGGTTGAGCACGCCAAGGACACTTGCTTCTAGATCGCAATCTGGGGCAGCTTGAAGGTTTGATCTGCACATCTGCTCTCCGAAGCCATCAAAAGCCTTCACTGATCAATCCTGGCGCTGGTCTCAGCGCGGCTTGCGAACCCCGGCCAAAGATCGCGACCAAAAGGCTGACTACTTTTTTGCCGTTTTACGTGACACACTTAGCATCATAAACTTGCCTCAAGATGCAATGTTGTGTGACAATCGGTTCAAAAGGCGCAAAGAAACTAGTCGCAAAGACTGGTATGATGCAGGTGAGTCTTTCCAGCAGCCGCCTTCTGAGGCGCCGGAGTACCAGTCCTGGAGGCCCAATTGATACAGACATTTGTGCTCGAATCCTTTTGCAACAAAAAACGGCCGGAATATGTTTGGAGGCGAGCAACTTGGCGCCAGTGTAGTGATCAGAAGTTGGGCAGCTATTGAAACTGCGCTCGCTTGCGCGGAGTTGCGCCCGAGTTGGGCCAAATAGCGGCCGAAGCTGCGCCGAATTGCGCTCGAAGCACGCGCCAAATTTCCGGCCAAGCCGTCTTCAAAACTGTTCGTTTTCTAGTTGGGCAGAACAAAACGCTAGAACTCTGAATATGCAATTGAGCACTTTTTGGTGTGTCAATTGATTCTCCAGGGTGATGTTCGGCAAAGGCTAAGAACGCACGAGGATCCTTCATGGATTCCAACGCAATGTTGATGTTCGCCCAGCTACGATTTGTGCATCGTGATCCATTGTCAGAAGACTCCGCGGTTCTCACTTTGGCAGTTTCTTGGGAGGAAACCAATGCCCCTCCCCTCTCGCCACGAAAAGTTCTTAGAACTTTCTTCGAAGGGGTTCTGAGACTATTTCTGAGGACCTTTTTGAGGCGGGCCCTGATGCTTCTCATCAGCTTCCGCTGGCCAGGCGGGGGTCTTCCATGGCAAGAACCAGCCACGGAATCAAAACATTCAAAGGTCCCCTCGGATGGACATGGGAACATGATGTCGCTCCGCGGTCGTGGCCTTGGTGGTTCATATCTCGAAGCTTGACCACAATGCCTCAGCAAAATTCGTCGCTTCTCAGCAGCAGCATTTGGAAATGAGCGAGTGCTCACTTCCACTGTCTTGCGGCGGTTGTATCATTTCATCCCCAAACGAAGGCACACGAGCTCCGCCACAATCGGCGCAGTGATGAAATAACAGCTCTGCATGCGACCCCCGCCCCCCACTACCAGCGGTCCGTGATTAAAAGGCGCCATGCAAAGGCGGGGGGTGCTCGAAGTCAGCGGGAAAACCAGTATATGACCGATGACATGATACTGTTTCATCGCATGTTCTCTTTTTTCAGGGTTGACACTCCATTTGAATTTAGTCAGTGAGCCTTTTATAACAGGGGTTCGCGGGTTGAAGACCCAAGATTCAAACCTCAGCATTCTGTTTTGCAATTTCGACCCCATCCGCAGTCCTCAACTGAATCTGAACGCGCCCGAGCCAAAGGGTGCGGCGGAAGCTCTCACCAACAATCAAACCAAACCATTGCTCCAAATCACACGTTCTTCACCTTTAGCTTCTCCCCCCCCAAGAGTTCGGCCCTACCTCCCACGCAGCTCATCCGAAACAAAGAGCACAAGCTGAAGGACCAACGAGAAATCTCCCCAAATGCAGCTCCTGCTGAACAAAATGTTGGGTGCGATGCATGGAAAACGGGGAGAGCCTTAATGGAACGCAGGTGTGTAAACCGTTTGTAATTACCAAAGAAAATTTCGAAGGAACTTCCGTGTTCCGGCGGCTAATAATTACTGAAAGCTTATAGCTCTCTGAGACAAATGACAAGAGAGGAATAAGAATGCCGGGGAAAATGCGCGCGCGTGCGGCGGGGGAATAGAAGCGTTGCAAAGGTGCAACCCTCTCGGGGCTTCAGTGCTTCGGGATGCTCGAAGAATTGGAGCACGTTCGGAGCGGTTGCCCGATGGCACGAGAGAGGGGCACTATTCGCAACGTTGGTGCGCATGGCAGGCGCAGCACTTTCGCAAAGAAAGGCACAGATTGTGGCAGGCACAGCACTTTCACAAGATCAAGTCTGTGGCAGGCCACTTTCGCAAGATCAAGCGCAGCACTTTCGCAAGATCAAGTACAGATTTCGCGGTAGGCGCGGCACTTTCGCAAGATCAAGTACAGATTTCGTAGCAGGCACAGCACTTTCGCAAGATCAAGTACAGATTTCGTGGCAGGCACAGCAGCACTTTCGCAAGATCAAGTACAGATTTCACGGTAGGCGCAGCACTTTCGCAAGATCAAGTACAGATTTCGCGGCAGGTGCAGCACTTTCGCAAGATCAAGTGCAGATTTCATGGCAGGCGCAGCACTTTCGCAAGGTCAAGATAAGAATTCGCGGCAGGCGCAGCACTTTCGCAAGGTCAAGCACAGATTTCGCAGCAGGTGCAGCACTTTCGCAAGGTCAAGAAAAGAATTCGTGGCAGGCGCAGCACTTTCGAACCGTCAAGTGCAGATTTCGTGGTAGGCGCGGCACTTTCGCAAGATCAAGTACAGATTTCGTAGCAGGCACAGCACTTTCGCAAGATCAAGTACAGATTTCGTGGCAGGCACAGCAGTACTTTTGCAAGATCAAGTACAGATTTCATGGTAGGCGCAGCACTTTCGCAAGATCAAGTACAGATTTCGCGGCAGGTGCAGCACTTTCGCAAGATCAAGTACAGATTTCATGGCAAGTGCAGCACTTTCGCAAGGTCAAGATAAGATTTCGCGGCAGGCGCAGCACTTTCGCAAGGTCAAGCACAGATTTCGCAGCAATTCTGGTCAGAAGCGATTCACAGACTTTTGCGCTTGACCTTGCGAAAGCGCTGCACCTGCCGCGAAATCTGTGCTTGACCTTGCAAAAGTGCTGCGCCTGCCACGAAATCTTTTCTTGACCTTGCGAAAGTGCTGCACCTGCCGCGAAATCTGTGCTTGACCTTGCGAAAGTGCTGCCTGCCACGAATTCTTTTCTTGACCTTACCCTCTTCAGGTCCTCCCGCCTAGCACAACTTGGCCAGCTGCTTGTCTGTCATCTCCCCATTTTCAAGCCACCTTCAAGAGATGTGTTGAATTCCTCAAGGCAGACTTAACCCCAATTAATTAAACATACTATAGGTTTGACTTTACCTGCAATTGCTGAGCCAAGCCATCTTGTCCTCTTTGCAGCCATACTCCTCTAAGGTCATTGCATGCTCAGCGCTTCACTTGCAATGTTGCTGAACATGGGTTTGCCAGTTGAGCTATATTGAAGCCAGGGTGCACGATTAAACGAGCTAGCTCCTGACCTTTCCTCCGAAATTAGCAAACCCCGTAAGGCCCTCTTTTGGTCACACGCGCCCGGACAAGTTCAACTCACATTGCGCAGATTGTAGAAGAAGATACACTTCCTCAAACAATCATAGAAGTACACAGTTTTTTTCATTCAACAAACATGGAAGTGTACAGCAAATTCCGGGTCTTACATGGCAGTGCACCTGCAAAATCTTTGTGCTAACATAGAAGCTGCACCAAATACGATTTCGGTTCGTGCCAGGGCATCGCCTACGGGTAATCCCCGGGGAACGCTGGGGGACAGTTAAAACCGGTTTCATAAACATGGCACCTACGTGTGTTTCAGTCTGATCCCCAACCCACTCCTAACGTGGCAGCTTACACACCCTGCAGCAAGAAGTTTTTCCGTCACGGTCGCCGCCCAAGTAGAGCGCGCCACTGTAAAATTCGGGAACCCTCACTTTGACTGCTACAGGGGAAACAGGACGAGATCCATGTTAGCTCAATCTTCAGCAAATCAGTCGTAGAAAGCCCAATCGGTGCAAGGGCCCGCTGCTCTTCACAGGAACTGTACACACCAAATGCCAAAGCAATGTGAAAGAGTTGGGACTCAAGACTAGGTTGCGCAACAGCCCATCAAGCTTTTGCAATTCGACAGTCTTGCAACAATGGTCCGAATAGAAAGTTGTGCGCAACAATGCCAAACCTGTTTTGGGTCTGCCATGTTAGTCAGCTTTTCCATAAACTTGACATTCTCCCATTGGAAAGCCGCTTCAAACGGCCATTTCCGAGAAAGAACTTGAAGCAGCAGAAACAAATGTCTTTTCTGAGTTGTGTCCTCTTTGGACCTTGTTGGATTGCATCGACGGGTTTGGCACTCCCCATCAAGACATGTACGGTTGCACTCACGTGGCACTCCTGCATCAAGCCATGCTGCGAAAATGAAAACAGAGGTTACACTAACGTGGCACCCCTAGCAACCGCGGACCCCCCAAACCAGGCTTACATGGTAGCTCACGGCCTGGACATCATTCCCCTTCGCTCCATGTCACGCACAACCCATTCCCCAGAAAGACCGGCCGTTGGTTGTACTTTCCCCGAGTGCTATGTTTTCTATTTTTTTGACCCGGGGCACCGCTTACATGGCAGCTTCTGTGCAACCTTAGAGGCGATACTAACATGATGTAGGTTTTTGTTTTTTTTACTGGGGCCGACTATGATTGTTGGAGAAAGAGTACTGCCCAGCTGCGTTACCCTGACTTTGCAAAAGTTTTACTCAGAGCTGCCGAGGCTCGCCACACCCACACCCGACTTTCGCCCAAACCATGCCACGGAGCCGTTGCGTGCGAGGGCGCCCTTCAAGCACAGTCTGCTTGGAGGCGCAATCCCTGGCCTAGGCGAAATGCCTGACCGAGTCCAAGCCCCTGGCACTGCGAAGGCTGTGTCTGCGGAGAGCGGCAGCATTGACCCCAAGCGGTCTTGGCGGAAGTGTCGTGAGGGCGCAGATGAAGCCAAAAGAGCACGGCTCACAGCACCTTCGAGCCTCACAGTTGCTCCCCAGCCTCTGCTCTAGGGAACCATGCGCTGAAAGGCTTGCGTCATCCTCTTGCTCGACCCTTCGCAAGTTTGTTCGGTTCTCGCTGGAGGGAGCTATGGCGCTATGGAGCTATGCGCTCTGAGAGTTGCATTTTCTCGTCCGACTTGAAAGGTCTGGAGGAGTGACCCAATCACCGAATCACCCAATCCGCTGCGCAGCCCGAGATTTGGACGAGACACGCCCCGCCCCGAGCATCTGACTCTCCTGTGGCCCAAAGCCAATGGCGCAAACGCTGGGATCGGTGCTGGGAACGGCGAGCGCTTCGTTGCCACAAAAAACGACGTGTCAAGGCACGCAGCCCCGGAAACCCCTGAAGCGGTTGCTGCGCCGCGCTTGCAGCCTTCAAGTTTGCTCACAGAAGCTGCCAACCCCCTGGCATGTTTTAAAGTACCAACCATGCCCATCGCCATGCTCACTTCAATCAGGGTGCGTTCAAAGTTTAGCGGCTGCGTCTATCCCAGCCTCAGAGCATCTGTTGTCACAGTGCTAGTTTTGTCCGCAGCACGGGACAGCTTCTATCCTGTTCAAGAAGACGTACCTGCCGTGCTTTCCTCCGCAGCAGCGAGTGCAGCTGCTGCTTGTATCTACAGAAGCGTTGCTTGGACTTGGAGCAGCTGCAGGACCAGAAGAAGGTGAGCCCACGTGCTGCAAAGGTGGCGAGGCGACAGAATCGCAAACGCAATCCTGACGGCGGGCAGGCTACTGCATCATGGGTTTCGTGTCAAGCTAGCAAGAAGCACCAGCAACTTTGGTATGTGCATACGCGTGCACGCATCCCGGGAAAGCGTGGTAAGAAATGCAGGAAGGACAGAGTTGCGGACAACCGCGGAGGAACCGGGGCCTTCCCCCCAAGGATGTCGACTGATGGAAACTAACTTGCGATGTCTATCCTCGGCAGATGAGATTTCTACACTTGGTAGGATATTTGGCATTTCAAATATAATCACAGAAGAGGGATATTGCAGCTGACAAGCACAGGCCAAAACACGCTCCCAAAGCTAGCAGTTGCTGGACAACTGTAGCTGGCTTGTCGACATGTTGCAGCTGACAGCAACCTTTTGGCTTGGTTTTCTGGAGGGTTTCTCTTCGGAAACCAATTTCGACCCAAGGGTCGAACCTCCTTTCCCCAAAAAAGGTAAGCCCGGAAGTGAGCGTGGTCGCTTAGTTGTGTCCATATTAGGTCCACATTGATCTCGATACACATCGGGTACTGTGTCGAAGGAATGTGGGGAGGCCATGGAAGGGTGCAAGTATGTCATGCACACCGCCTCGCCTTTCAAGCAAGAGCCCAAGATGTGGGAGGGGCTTAGAATGTGTCCCTGGCTGACGATGAAGCGTCACGGCAGCTGCAGCTGATGGCAGTGTGTTGAGTTTGAGACTTGACATCCTAAAGCAAGGCCGTACACACTGGTGACTTCTCATACTTCACCTAACTTGATGCACTTCGGATTGATTCGGAGGACTGACTGTCCCACAGTCCCTGAAAAGCCAGCCAGATCCACCATGGAAGCCTGATTGAATTCTTGGAGGTCTCTACATATCTCCAAACACTGGACGTCAAACGAGATTGCTAAATGGGGCGACTCTTAGAAAGCAAACTTTACTGATTCACGAACTGCTTTGCATGACCGTCCTAGTTTGCCATGCTGCGATGTCACAAAGTCAACTCGGCGGACACTGCAGCTCGATCCATCTGCTCAAAACCGTCAACTGCACTTGTTTCATGACCAAACTCCGGGGTAGGCATGCAGGCGCCCAGCCTGCGTCTGAGTCCTAGCCAAAGGCAATCGAAGCCGGCCCCGCACCAGCGCCTTCCCCTATGCTACATGTGTTGCTTCTTGGATTTCAACCCGGCTCAGAGCATGCAGTGTCTAGCCTTTGAGGACCTCACGTCTGAAAGTTAGCATCAGGACTGTTTTGATCAGCACCGCATAGAATGTGGACTGCTAAAAACGACAACCGACAGCCCTCGGCCGAAGAGCCAGGGACCCGTCAGCAAGCATCATGAGAGCAAGCAGCAGGACGGTACGGCGCCATCGACTGCCGACACGTCACGCGCTTTGACATGCTGCAGCCACAAGCTTCCGTCCAAGTCGCAAGCTGCGAGAGCGCTACAGATGCAACCTGGTGGACGCTGCAACAGTAAAATCGCTTTTCAATAGACCCAGGACGGGGTTGGTCTGTTCGAAACCCCACTGCACTTGCGTCCTGGCCGAAATCTAGCAAGGCAAGCATTCGGGCATTCAGCCTCCAGCGTCCCAGTCCTTGCCAAAGAAAATGGAAGCCTGCAGCCCCCTCACACAAGCGCCTGCCTCCATATATATGCCACAGGCTGGCCTATACTGGAACCATAAAGCTTTGCTACAAAACATGCGTTCAAAGCCGCACTTTTCAATAACTGGCTGGAAGCCAAGGCGGTGAATGTGGCAGTACCAGGCGCCCAGCCTTCAGAATCCTGCCAAAGACAATAAGAGACTATAACCCAGGCGCCGTAGGCAAACCTTCCAACACCATCTGATTCAAGTCCCCACGTCTGCCAGCCGACACCAACCCTGATGCTGGGCACAAACAACTTGCATGCGCAACGCCAAACTGCGCGCAATTCTGGAAGAGCGCTAACAAATGGCCACAGGCTGGGAACTGTCTGCCTGCATGAGGGGATGTGAGTGGAAGATCTGATGCTAGAAGACTGTGCGACAAAGAAACCAGCCCGCCAAGACTGGCAAAGTGCAGGCCAAGCATGCTCCCCCGCCTTTCCAGCAATGCAGGCGTTGGAAACTTGGCTCCTGATTTGCTCTCGCAAATGCGTGTTCTCCTTCAAAAGATGAGGGATGACAGTGAACAGCTCAGAGCATGCAGTGTCTAGCCTTTGAGGACCTCACGTCTGAAAGTTGGCCTCAGGACTGTTTTGATCAGCACCGCATAGAATGTGGACTGCTAAAAACGACAACCGACAGCCCTCGGCCGAAGAGCCAGGGACCCGTCAGCAAGCATCATGAGAGCAAGAAGCAGGACGGTACGGCGCCATCGACTGCCGACACGTCACGCGCTTTGACATGCTGCAGCCACAAGCTTCCGCCCAAGTCGCAAGCTGCGAGAGCGCTACAGATGCAACCTGGTGGACGCTGCAACAGTAAAATCGCTTTTCAATAGACCCAGGACGGGGTTGGTCTGTTCGAAACCCCACTGCACTTGCGTCCTGGCCGAAATCTAGCAAGGCAAGCATTCGGGCACTCAGCCTCCAGCGTCCCAGTCCTTGCCAAAGAAAATGGAAGCCTGCAGCCCCCTCACACAAGCGCCTGCCTCCATATATATGCCACAGGCTGGCCTATACTGGAACCATAAAGCTTTGCCACGCTCACGAACGGGGGCATGTCCCGGGAAGATCGCGCTGGTGCAAAGCCATGCAAAGCCTCTATGTTTGGAGGGTCTGATGTCTGCAAGTAGGCGGCAGGATCGTTGACTGTGTCATGGTTGAGTCAAACGTTGCACGGAAAGCAGCGGCACGGTGTGGTGAGCTGCGCAAAAAGCATGTTCCCCCGGCGTTCCAACAATGTGAGCATTGGACATTTGCCGCCCAATTTGCTCTCCCAAATACTTGTTCTTCTCCGAACCAGAAAGGATATAGCGCACGCAACGCGTAGCCTTTGAGAACCTTGCGTCGAGAAGTCGGCGCAACGACAATTGCGAAGCACAGTATGCGGGCTTCAGCGTGCAAAAAAGTGGCCCAACACTGAGCCAGGCTGATCCCTCCCATCCTTCCTCTCCGAACACCATGTCACGTACCATGGTTTCCACAGCGCAGAATGTCGATACATCGGGAGCTTTCACACGCAGCAGCCAAAGCTTGAATCCAAAGTCACAAGCCATCGCGTCACAGATTCAACTTGCGGAACAATGCAACATCGCTGTCCTATGAGCAAATAACCTGGAGACAAGCGAAAGAACACATGCGCTCATTGGGCGTTTACCAGATCCTCATTCATCACTAAATTATTGAGCTGTCAGTTTTCCTTCGTTGGAATGGATTACAGTTGAAGGTCCTGAATTCGGAAAGTCAGATGAAACCTGCAAACAAGAATGCGGTTTCGCTTTGGCCATCATATCAGGGCGTTTTATTCACAAGAAGGGGCCGCGAACGGGCCCCCCACAGGGAGACTATTCTACGGGACAAAGCCTAGAGGTTCGGGTGCAGAATGACCTGTGGAAACAAAGCTGAAACGGCGAGGAGCGGTGTGCAAACGCGAGAGAAACGCCCGCCCCTCCAAAAAGCCAAGCGTGCAACGTCTCTGCTTGCGATGCTTTCAGGCACCCAGGCGCCTGAGTCCTGCCAGCAATGGGCGGCTATGGCCAGGCAAACCGTACGCCATCTGATTGAAGTCATAGCTTGCCAGGCTCAGCTTTTCTCCGAAGCCTCATCTCTCACCTGAAAACTGCGATGCGCACTTCTTTGACACAGACTTGCATTGGCCACGCCAAACCGCGCTAGGCAATTCTGGAACAGTGGTACCACATGGTTGCAGGCTGGGAACTGTCTGCCTGGCTGAGGGGATGTGAGTGGAGGATCTGATGCCTACAAATTGGCAGTAAGGCGGTGGTGATTTGACTGTGCGACGGCCGAGTCAGATGTTCCAAAGAAACCAGCCCGCCGAGACAGGTAAACTGCAGGGAAAGCATGCTCCCCCGTCTTTCCAGCAATGCGGGCGTTGGAAACTTGGCTCTTGAGTTTCTTTCGCAAATACTTCTCCCAATCAAGGATGACAGTGAACAGCTCGCACGCAGCGGCTTTGAGGGCCTCGTGTCTTGAATTTGGGTTCAGGACTGTTTACACCAGCCCAACCAGTCGAGTGCGGACTGATGGCAACCGACAGCCGGACGAAGAGCCAGGGACCCATCGGCAAGCAGAAGGCAAAAGTCCACACCTTTGTGCTGGAAAAAAAATGTAGTTTCCGCCTTTGACTGGTTGTTCGGGAGATCGTTAGACTTGTTGCCGCAAATTCCTAAAACGCCTAAAAACCCACTGCAATGCGCACAGCCTTTAATAAACTAAACGACTTAATGCAGCCTGCAAATTTGTCCAAACACGCAGCAGCGATCCAAATTTGCGCCGCGCGCAAAAAAACACTCGTGCAAACCTCCCGCACATTGAGCAAACTCAGGCAAATCCGAAAACATGTAATTGGTTCTCACGTTCAAGGCAGTCCATCGGGATCACTGGCACATTGGCAAGCACAGCGAGCTGCAACTCTTATCTCTTGTTGCCGAAATGGCAGCTGCCACTGGAAGTCGGCAAATCATAGGGGTCTCCTGACACACCCATTTCAGAGTTTGAAGGTCCAGGAGCTTGTTTGTAAGTTACAAGCTGCGATGGCATCACAAAAGAAACACTGCAGCATCGCTTTCACATGAGCAACGGGCAAAATCGTTCATCTGGCAAGCGGAAACAAGTGATCCGGAGCGTCCCGGGTCCCCTTGCGGTTCTCGGTCTCTAGATGGTTTAAAGAGAAACGACCCCCTAAGCGTCTTTCTTTAGCCTCAAATCTTCACTTTAATTTAATGAACCCAGGTCACACAGAAATCCCAACATAGAAGGTGTGGATCGCACGAAGGCCAAAAGCCTCCCTGGCAGTGTGGGAATACTAAGAGCTTCAGTCGCCCTATCGGTCGGGCACAAGCTGGGGTGTCGGTTGGACAAGGGTGCCCTGTCAGACACAACGCGCTTTCCCAAGAAATCAAAAGGCTTTCACTCAAGATCAAACCTGCCGCTGAGGGTCTTTTCCCCAACACAGCGGCCTTGCCCGCGCCTTCAAGGGCTGCTTGAGTTGAAAGAGGGCAAGTAAAAAACACACCCACTCATTAGCCGTTCACCGCATCAGATTAGGTTGGAGTGTGGAAAACCATCCGTGCGGTGCAAACAAAGCTGGAATCGAGGCGGTCTTATGCTCGAGCAGCGGTGTGCAAACGCGAGAGAAACGCCCGCCCCTCCAAAAAGCCAAGCGTGCAACATCTCTGCTTGCGATGCTTTCAGGCACCCAGGCGCCTGAGTCCTGCCAGCAATGGGCGGCTATGGCCAGGCAAACCGTACGCCATCTGATTGAAGTCATAGCTTGCCAGGCTCAGCTTTTCTCCGGCGCCTCACCTCTCACCTGAAAACTGCGATGCGGTGCACTTCTTTGACACAGACTTGCGTTGGCCACGCCAAACCGCGCTACGCAATTCTGGAACAGTGGTACCAAATGGTTGTATTTCAGGACATGTTAGCAAGTTGGCGGCAACTCAGTTGGGATTCGACTGTGCGGCCGAGTCAGCACCCACGGGTGCTTTGACATACCGCAGCAAGCTTGCTTCAAAGTCACAAGCCGCGATGGTGTCACAGATTCCACTCGCAGAAAACTGCAACATCATTTTCCAAAGCCAGAACTCGATTGGCCTGACCGCAGGCCGTCAATTGCCAGATCGGACTGCAACAAAATGATGTTGAGCACACGGGCCAAAGTCTGGGACAGATTGAAGCTTCAGAGCCTGGGCCAGGGCCGGGGCAGTCTTGCTCTCACAAGTCATCAAAGCCTTCACTCAAGATCAAACCTGGCGCTCTCCCCACGTGTTCAAAGGCCAATAGGCAACTCCTCGCCACTGTGCTACAATTGGAATCGCCAACTTGCGTCAAGATGCGCAGTCGGAAAAATGCGAGTGGTAAGATAGAGGGAAGGCATGGTTCTCAGCTGCGCCTGAAGAATAATAAGAATGCGCCGATGGGTCTTTCCTTGCCACCTGGCGTGCCAGAGAGGGGAGGTTCTCCGCTGGTACGAGTGAAAGGTGTGTCTCTCACGGCCTGGCGTCAGCAGCTGTTGGCGCTGTCTTCCCACCTGTAGTCTCCCTGCGTGCACTTCTTGTTTGAAGCACAGACACACGCTGACAGCACAGCTGCATGCATCCTGAATGGTCAGCTTGATGTTTGTGCGGGACCCTTACTGTGGCAAAGAAACCAGTTGCAAAGAAGTGCAAGATACAGAGGGAAAGCGTGTCTCTCGGTGCCTGAACCCAAAGAATATGCCGAGTGTTTCCGGCAGTCTGGCGGCGTGCCGGAGTACCAGCGATCTCCACAACCTATGTACGAGGATGACCGTTCATGGTTGCGAACGCAGTAGCTTTTATATTCGCACAGCTACGATTTGCGCCGTGTTCCATCAGAAAAGTCGGCGGTTCGAACTTTTGCCGTGTTCTGCGCGGAACCACTTCCCCGAAAGGTTCTTAGAAATTTCGTAGGGTTCTCACATTTTTTACGGGAGTTTTCCTGGCGGGTAGGGCCCTTTCATTAGCCTCTGCTGGCCTTTTGCAGGGGTCTTCCATGGCAACTAAAAGTCGCCTGCGAACATGGGAACGAGCCGATTATGAACTGTCTTGGTGGTTCATAGTTCGCAGCTCGTGCCCCATGGCCCGCAGCACAATTCCTCGCTTCTCAGCTTCAGCCTTGGGAAGCGAGCGAGTGCTCACGTCCAATGTCTTGCAGCTCTTGTCTCATTTCAGCCCCAAACGAAGGCGCACGAGTTCCCCCACAATCGGCACAGGGATGAAATAACTGTCCTGTATGCCACCCTCGCCCCTCATGAGCGGTCCGTGATCAAACGACGCCATCCAAAGGGGGTGGGGGTGTTCGAAGAAAGCCGGAAAACCAAGTGTATGAGCGATGACACTGATGTTGTTTTGTCCCGTGTTCTCTTCCCAGGGCCTTAACTGCACCCATTTGAATTAAGACAGTAGGCTTCATATAACCCCTGCTTCGGAGCGAGAGTTTATAGCCTGTTTACCAAGCGGATTGAACACCTAAGTACAAAACCTTACTCTGCTTTTGTCGTTTTGACATCACATCAACCTAAACACGTATCCGAGCCAAACGAAGGGCACGGCACCGGGGCGTATGAATCCAGGATTCATGTAGTCCTATTTCAAGTATCGCAGGTCATGATCAAAGATTCAAACCAACCATTGCAGATCACACGATTGGAATTTAGTCACATGCTTCTCGAAACCCACACTCTTCATGTCCTTTGGCTTCTGTGCAAGAATCAGGGACCCCGCAAACCACCCCCCCCAACAATTAGGCCTTACAACCCACGCAGCTCTTCCACTTTTGAGCACAGGCTGAAAAACAAGAAATCTCCCAGAGGCACAGCGTGGGCCAAAGGCTGCTGGAAGCACATGTAACGAAGTGACGTTTTGGAAGCCTTAATGGAACGAACGCAGGTGTGTAAACCGTTTTCTTGGATGGAGCCACTATGATACAGGATATTGCTGAACCGTCACTTTCCAAGACTGGTCCAAGGTTCTGACTGCAGCTCCGCCATCAGTCACTTGCTTTCAACACCATAAGGTTGACACCTAGGCAGAAAAGCGCCTTTCTCCCCTGCCATTCCTTGGTCCTGCTTCAAGTCTGGTTTGCCTAATATGCTGCATGGATTCCGCACACGCGAGTCCCAAAGGCTGCAACTGTGGCAAGTTAGGAAAGAAACGCTGCATCGAAATGGCCCGGTCGCTGGCATTTCCACTTTCAAGCCACCTTCTGGGAATGTGCGTTCAAGGCACGCTCAACCCCAAAGAAGTCTGTGCAACGCCGCCGCAGCAGGTTGTGCGTCAGCAACATAAACAACATAAGTCCTCGTGACCCCATACCCTGGGGGCAAACATCTTCCACTCCGAGCCGCGTACATGCGCCAGTCCATGTTGATCTTCGTTTCAAGCGGTTGAAGGGATACCATGTCAAACGTAGCCAAGCCCAAGAAAGTGTGGCTCACTGCTTGGCACGCTAACTTTGCAATGACTTGCATTTCAGCAATCCTACTGGCCTGCAAACGAAAAGGGAATCCCGCAACGACGTTCACAGGTGAGAGTACTGCGGGGATCGCGGGAAGCAAGTTCTTTGCAGCATGACAAATGTTGTTTAGACGTCCCCTTCCCTTAGAGAATGAGTAGAAACCAGGGTGGCCTTGACCCGCTACTGGCAGGTCACATCTTTGCTGGTGGGAAAACTGTGATTTGAAGAAAACACAGCTAAGTAAAATAAAAAGTAGACGGTCCAATTTGATCCTTTTGGATCATCTCCTTACTTTCCGGCATGGGAACCTAAGGTCGCGCCCCAAAGCGCAACCAAGGCTGGAATGCTGAGCCACAGAAACACTTCCAAGATCTTCCAAGGCCTAAACTTGCAAGGATTGTAAATCCAAAGGTAGCGGTCAATAGCTAAAGAGTGCGAGTGGTTTGTGTGCGCGTGTGTGCGCGTGTGTGCGCGTGTGTGCGCGCGCGTGTGCGCGTGTGTGTGCGCGTGTCCGCGCGTGTGTGGTGGGTGGGTGGGTGGGTGGGTGGGTGGGTGGGTGGGTGGGTGGGTGTGTGTGTGTGTGTGTGTGTGTGTGTGTGTGTGTGTGTGTGTGTGTGTGTGTGTGTGTGTGTGTGTGTGTGTGTGTGTGTGTGTGTGTGTTTGTGTGTGTGTGTGTGTGTGTGTGTGTGTGTGTGTGTGTGTGTGGTGTGTGTGTGTGTGTGTGTGTGTGTGTGTGTGTGTGTGTGTGTGTGTGTGTGTGTGTGTGTGTGTGTGTGTTTGTGTTGTGTGTGTGTGTGTGTGTGTGTGTGTGTGTGTGTGTGTGTGTGTGTGTGTGTGTGTGTGTGTGTGTGTGTGTGTGTGTGTGTGTGTGTGTGTGTGTGTGTGTGTGTGTGTGTGTGTGTGTGTGTGTGTGTGTGTGTGTGTGTGTGTGTGTGTGTGTGTGTGTGTGTGTGTGTGTGTGTGTGTGTGTGTGTGTGTGTGTGTGTGTGTGTGTGTGTGTGTGTGTGTGTGTGTGTGTGGTGTGTGTGTGTGTGTGTGTGTGTGTGTGTGTGTGTGTGTGTGTGTGTGTGTGTGTGTGTGTGTGTGTGTGTGTGTGTGTGTGTGTGTGTGGGTTGTGTGTGTGTGTGTGTGTGTGTGTGTGTGTGTGTGTGTGTGTGTGTGTGTGTGTGTGTGGTGTGTGTGTGTGTGTGTGTGTGTGTGTGTGTGTGTGTGTGTGTGTGTGGTTGTGTGGGTGTGTGTGTGTGTGTGTGTGTGTGTGTGTGTGTGTGTGTGTGTGTGTGTGTGTGTGTGTGTGTGTGTGTGTGTGTGTGTGTGTGTGTGTGTGTGTGTGTGTGTGTGTGTGTGTGTGTGGGTGTGTCTGTGTGTCTGTGTGTCTGTGTGTCTGTGTGTCTGTGTGTCTGTGTGTCTGTGTGTCTGTGTGTCTGTGTGTCTGTGTGTCTGTGTGTCTGTGTGTCTGTGTGTCTGTGTGTCTGTGTGTCTGTGTGTCTGTGTGTCTGTGTGTCTGCGTGTCTGTGTGTCTGTGTGTCTGTGTCTGTGTGTCGTGTGTCTGTGTCTGTGTCTGTGTCTGTGTCTGTGTCTGTGTCTGTGTCTGTGTCTGTGTCTGTGTCTGTGTCTGTGTCTGTGTCTGTGTCTTTGTCTGTGACTGTGT
>CAUJNA010000083.1:0-177500 GCA_963377175.1 Effrenium voratum
TCAAATACAAGAAGGGCGCCCTACCCAACTGTTATTTTGAAACCTGCTTTTGCCAACCGAGTGTGTGACAGCTAGCGGCAAATTGCGTGTATTTTCCAACAGTAGAGTAGCTTTGAGTCGGCTCACTAGCACTCTATGCCTCTTCTCAAAAATCAAACGAGCTCGTAGCCTGGCAAGGACATACGTTTCTGGCGCTTGAAGCGCTTGTCTGGATAAGAGATCCGCGGTGTATGTGAAGGCAGTTTTAGGAGCGCCCAGCAAGAGTCGTGTTGGGTGATGTGCGTGTGTGTGTGGGTAGTGAAGAATTGCGTGTACTGCTGCTTTGTTGCGCGCGTGCATGCGAGAGTTGTGTTTGGGTATGTGCTTTGTGCGTGCATGCCAGATCCTGTGTAGGATTGCTCTGGCACTCTTCGTCTGCTAGGCGTGAGGGGATGTAACCCAGGGCTGTGACGCAGTCTTGCTCCTGCGCAGGGCTCCCGCGCCGCAATGATTTTGCAGGGCGAGGCGCGGATCTTCTCTTATTGTAAGTGCTGCTTGGAGGGATTGCTCCATGCTTGGCCAGGGGGTGATTTGTTTGGCTAGGTCTTGCTCCTCAGATGTTGGGAGCTCGCAGTGTCACATGAAGGCTACCTGGCTGCAGGGCAGGACCAGAGTGGCAGAGTCAATGGGTTGACGATCTTTGATGATTGCATAGCAAGACTTGGCGCGTGCGCAGCGATGCTAGCCGTGCGCAGCACTCTGGCTTCTAAGTCAAACAATTTGTGTACAGTTCCTAGCTTGCTAGCACCATGGCCTCGATGTGGAGCATCACTGGCACACGCGTGAGCTGGGCGGACATGGAAGATGACGAGTCAGGCGCTTTTCCAGGGCTCGGCCGGCCAGACGATATGATCACCGAGAACGGAGTGAGTGACTTGGAGGCGACAGGTAGCGGAGCTTGCTAGGCCGCAAATCTAGAGGCATCATAATAGCACCGGCTACCCCGACACAACGTTCCGTGTTCGTAGCAGTAATGCTGCAAGTGACTGCAAGTGCTGAACAGGCGACATGGTCTCGAGCGACCGTGACGAGCACGAGGGGAGCGAGGTGATGAGCGAGAGCAGTGCTGAGGATGAGGATCCTGATGTGAAGGAGCGTGAAGAGCTTGAGGAGAGCGACTGGGCGGAGGATGACCAGGAGAACAACGAGGACAAGATGGCAGGTGGCTTGGCAAAATAGGAACACAGTTTCCTCTACTCATGAGCATGTGCGCTAAGGCGCTGGCGATGTCATCAAACTGCCGGACTTCTGGTGTGACTTTGGCTTTGGATGTGGCTTGTGCAGGAGTGGCTACCCTGCCTCACCAACGACCATTGCTGCTATAAGGCAATTACTTCATCCTCCCCCTGGTGGCGCGTGTGCAGGAGAGCCTGACGAGCCGTGAGTTGCACGTGTCCAGCCGGATCGATTGGCGTGCCGCCATCCGCACTTGTATGCCTAAACTTGTCAATGTGAGCAGGTGTAGTTCGGGCATCCATCAGCGGTCGTCTAAGGTGAATATTTCAGTAGCCACGTGTGCGCGCGCTTGATGGATGAGTGGGCCCGCTACATGGCGCACGAGCCGGGCTGGCATTGCGCCTTGGCTAGCAAGGCATGTCTGACACGAAGCTGGGTGAAGCAAAGACAGTGTGAGACTCCCCAGGGGTCGACTGTGGTGTCGGCCGCAGCTTCGTGTCATTCTCGACTTGCCCGAGTCTGTACGATCCTGGCCACGCTCTTATAACACATGCGTGCAACACGCGTGATGTTGTGGGCTTCTAAGCCTGTATTTGTTTGGGGGGGGGGGCAAGGCGTTGACGCTTTGTTCATCGCGGACAGATGGAGCTGCTCTGCTTGCTTAGCTGAGTTGCAGTAAGCTCTAGCCTTTATTAGTTTGGCCCGTGTCTACTAAGGCGACAAGCTTGTGAGGGCGATTGTGCGCCGCACCGTCACTACTGCGAAGCTGCCCGTGGCGGACGTCGTCTCCTGGACGAAGGTGCCGCGGAACAAGTACTACATCGGCTCCCAGGACAGGGTCAAGCGTGACGAGGCCATCGTGACTGGCAGCAGCATGGTTGATGTTGAGACTCTCCGCGACACGGGGGTCCAGTTCATCCCGGAGCACATTCTGGAGGACATCTTGGGCGGCAGCAGCTCTTGCGCAACGCAGAGCGTGGAGGAGTGGAAACTGCTCAGCAAACGACAGCGGCAGCGG
Organism: Effrenium voratum; assembly: GCA_963377175.1. Lineage (NCBI taxonomy): Eukaryota > Dinophyceae > Suessiales > Symbiodiniaceae > Effrenium > Effrenium voratum. The sequence continues at coordinate 2,234 of CAUJNA010000083.1, forward strand.
CGCAGGGAAGGCTCATACTGGGGCAACGTCCTCAAGCACAGCATCTTGCAGCTGCGCCGCCAGTGGTTGAAGAGGCGATGGGAGGACCACAAGCATTTCATGGCACTTATGGAGGAGTATTCTGAGGTGGTGGCAAGGGAGCAAGCGTTGCTTGGCAGTGTCAAGGCCCAGCGCCAAGCGAACTCCGACGCACAAAAAACCCGGAGGACTGTAAGAGTTACAGTGTATGGTTCGTGATACTCTGGCATGCCGCATGTTGGGCCCCCCCGGAGGACCGCTGATCGCAGCAGCGATCGCACTGAAGAGCGCAAGGTTGAAGTGTGCCTGATTGATGCCTTGAGATCCCTCGGTGTCCCGCTTCAGTACACAGACAATGGCCCCTTCTGGGCGCTTCGTGACGGCAATCGCATGTTGTTGCCGCACAAGCCGCTCGGGCGCAGAATGTGTAAGTGTTTGCTTAAGCGCTTGTTGTTGGTCACAGCTTACAAGTGCCTAGGATGCAGATTTTGCCAATGGCTAGCGTGGAGGACATTGATGTGGGCAAGTACGTTCTGCATTGGAACAACCACTTTACAAGCTTGCAGGTGTGGGGCGACGGCTCTTACATGTGGAGGCCAACGCTCCGGCGGCATGTCGGGAAGGTCGGACGATGGAACCCCACGATTCTTCGCCAAGGGACTAGGGTGTTCAAGCTTGCATGCGGCGCTGCAGATGGCAGCTACGCTGCGATGGGAAATGCTGGAGTGGCCCCGCCGCCCAAGGCGCTCGATGTGCAAGGCGGCGCAGACCTTTCAAGCTGGACATCCATCTCACGCGTAGACCCTGTAGAGCGGCTACAGATCTGCCACGCGAGGGCCCGAACGCTTGAGCGGAAGCGAGCGGCCCCTGTCAGCGTGAAGATCCACGAGGTGCCAGATGAAGAGGATTTGGTAAGCAAAGGCTTTTCCAGGGAGCAAGCAGCTCGCTACAGAGCGGCCTTGACAGAAGCAATTGCAAGGCGAAGGTTCATGCAGCTGTGGAGCGTTTCGATGCCACCCATGATCTGGCAAACGTTTGGCAGCGACCAGGAGCCTGCTGTGGGAATCCGCATTCCACTTCCTCCACTGGACAAGAGTATTCCTATTTTGCCTGCGACTGCCAAGGAGGTCAGCAGCTCTGAGCACTTGCCTGAGTTTTCGTGGCTGAAAACCTGCAATTTCCATCCGCGTGACGCTGCAGTTCGATTTGAAGAAGAAGGTCACAAGTACTATGTTCATGGACAACAAATGGATTGCTCAGTGACTTCCTTGATTGCAAAGTTTTCGCAGGACTAACGGGGGTTCTCGGGAGCCGTTACGGAAGTTCTCTCGGGTCATGGTTAAATTGGACTTGTAGCTTGGCGCCAGGGAAGGCAGCGTTTGGGACAAACGTGTTGTCAACTTGTTCGTCAGCGTGACATGTTGCTGGACCAGTGTAAGAGACTACAGAGATAGTTGCAGTTGAGAAAGAAAAAGAGATATGGATGTTTCCTGGTCAGGAGTTCGATGCAGATGGTGTAATCAGCAAAATGATGAGGGGGGCGAACTGGCCGCGGGCAGGCTACCTCAAGAACCTTCACGACCATGCCCTGCTGGAAAGCATTGCCAAGAAGTGCCCAAATTTGCACTACGTAGTTTCGCAACTACGCGCGCCCTGCTCGGAGCAGGAAGCAGCTGAGGCTCTTCGGGCTGAACTCCAGTGTGGAAACACGGAGACCCGGGGAGCACTAAACCAATTCCTGATGACCCCAAGCGATATCAAGGAAATGTGGCGAGCCAATGGAGAGGCAGCTTCTGCAGCGGGAACATGGGTGCACCTGCTATGCGAATGTGTGCTTAATGGTGGAAGTATAGAGGGCACATCCTTGGAGATGCAGGCATTTCAATCCTTCTTGGGTTCAACTGGTCGCTTGATGGCGTACCGCACAGAGTGGTGTGTCTGGGGCACACAGGAGCGCATGGCAGGGTCCATAGACTTTGCTGCTCAGGATGAGAAGGGGCGCATTGTGCTTTTTGACTGGAAGCGAACGAAGAGCTTGCCGACCAAGTTCTCTAACACATTTGCTAGCATGCGCCCTCCTTTACAGCATCTTCCAGACGCCGCAGGCATCAAGTATCGCTTGCAGCTGAACATCTACAAGTGGATCCTCGAGAAGTACTATGGCGTCGTTGTGGTGGATATGTTCGTGGTTTGTTTACACCCAGAGCACGCGGGCCACCCGTGGATTGATCATGTGCCACACATGACGGCCGAAGCTGAAGCTATCATGGCATGGCAGCAAAGTAAAGTGCAGGCAGTTCAGACCGATGCGATTGGGGGCTCGCAGGTGCCACTTCAAGCACTTCTTCCTACAGAGATTGTTAGGCTCATCTCGGACATGCTGACCAAAGAGCGCGGGTGCGCAGTAGCTGTGGTAGTTCTGCGCGGGCCTTGCAGAGCCCGGATATTGGGTTTTGTAGGCGCAGACGAAGAAGGATTCTGGGAGGTGCCAGGGCCTGAAAGGCTAATGTTCTTGTGCTCCAAGCGAGCCTGGCGCATCCACATCTGATACGGACTTCGCAGCTCTGTTCGGCCAGCTGCGTGAAGCGAACTCTGGCTTTCAAGCCTTCCCTGAAGAAATGCAGGACAACTCCGACACAATTTTAGAAATCACAAGAATATGGACAGAGGCTGTCAGGGCCAGATTTGCAAACATGAGCGATTACTTGATTCGTGTTTGCGTCGGAGCGCTAGCATTTGCGCGGACTCGCCAGGCTGACATCCACATACGCGAGCATGCCATGGTGTACTGGATCGCCGAGGGGCACCGCACACTCCGCTTTCATTCTGGTGACTGCTATATGAAAACACCTAGTGGCGCCTTCCAGCAGCATCGAGGAGTTCCCCCCGATCAAGGCCGCGTGCAGAACTTCCTGATGCACGTGGAAGGTGTGTTCCGGAAGCTTCCAAGGAGAACTGAGCGAACCGTGAATTCGCTGCTTGAGGGTATTCAATCCATCGTTGATGAGTTCGCAGGAGATGAAGCTGCTATGCTAGAGTCCACAGTGAATTGCTGCTTGGCCTTTCAAGGCGACCCAAGCCGACGCGCCAATCGCGGTGCTGAGGAAGAAGAGGGTGCAGACGCAAGTCAGCCGTGGATGTTGTCTACTGCGAAGCTCATCATGATTGTCAAGCGACAGCTCACACGCGAGATCACGGAGGACAAGCTGCTGCATTACATGAGCGAGTGGTGCAACACAGCGAAGAAGCAAGAAGCAAGCTGCTGCTACGAGGACTGCGCAATCAAATACGATGACGAATTGCTGCCAGCATTCCAAGTTCCTCGCGCAGACTTAGAGAATTGCTACTTGCGAGTGCCCCATTGCATTAAGGGCACAGTGCCTCAGCACAGTGTCGAGCGTCTGCACAAGTTCTACGCACAGACATTTTGGTGCAATGTGGAGGTTTTCAAATGTTGCCAAGCAGCGCAGGCATTGGCCAAGCGAGGCTTGAATGTGACTCGCCTTTTCATTGGCCTTTCCAGTGGCGGCGTGGGGCAGTCCCTGTATAGCTCACACTTGCAAGCACTCTACGGGCACAATTTCGCGTACTTTGATCCCAATATCTGGTATCATGAGGAAGAGATGCGCAAACAAGTGGAGCAACTAAATGGATGCATTATTCTGACCGGGCAGGAGACCCCAGCGACCAACCGCAAGTTGAGGGAGGATCTGTTCAAAAAGTTTGCAAGCGCAGATGGCATTGCTGGGAGGAAGCCGTACGGATTCTGTACGAAGATGATCTACACACGGGGGTGGAAGCGTCTAGAAGCAAACCGCATGTTCAGGTTTTCTGATGTCGGGAAGAGAGATTTCAATGCCATCCTTCGTCGAGGGTTTGTGTGGCGTTTCCTGGCCCGGTTTGAGGATCCACAGGTCATCGAGAGCGCGTACGCGGACATTGCAAAGGATGGAGTGTTCCCGAAAGACCCTGACCTCGGTGATTTCTTGCGGTCGTCGGCAGCTGTTGCCGCCGGGCTGCAGCTCCAGCATGCGTTCGAAGCAGAGCACACGAAGAAAGAGTGTGAGGAGATGATTGAGCAGTACGCAGCTATGGGTGGAGATGGGGGCTTGACGGAAGCAACCATGCGTGAGGCATGCGGCCTGCCTCCCAAAGACTACCGATTGGCAGCTACCAGGACAGCTGGGGTCATCATCTTGGACGCCGAGCAGGAAGATAAGTCCGATGACAACTGGAGCGCCTTCAGGCAGGGCTTGCTTTCCTTCATGCTTAGTCGTAAGATGGTGACGGCGACGCCATTTGCATTGAAGCCAATGAAGCTCCAGGACGGCCCCAACGTTACAAAGGATGCGCTCCTCGACGGCTTGACTGCTCGGAAGCACTGCTTGAAAGGCCCAGGCAAGGGCAAAGCAGAATTTGCTTACATCCCGCTGCTCACCACTGGAAAGTCTTTAGGAAGCATCATCGACCACACCTCCAGAGCTTGCGAGCTTGAGCTACCAGAAGCATATGCGATCGAAGCGTTTGTGGAGTACGTCACTGCTTGCATGCACAGGCGCGAAGATGCGATGATTCTCGCATCAGTCTTGAAGTCGGCAGGAAGTCGCCGAGGAAGAGGCAGGCTGGCTGAGCAAGATAAGAAGTTGAAGGAGACCATGCTTACCAAGGCGCGAAAGCTAGAGGCTGCGGAAGAGCATGCGAAGCAGCTGCTTGACAGGTTCCCAGGGCAGGACAGAGCAGCAAAGCGGCGACGTGTGGTGAAAAGCCCGGACATCAAGTTGGAGCAGGGTGGCGGCGCTGCGTCTAGTGCTGGCATCCACTCCGCTGTATGTTCCTACCACTACACCAGCCCAAACTCTATCAGGACAAGGAAGCAAGCAACGGGCACGTGCGCTCAAAGCTTCAGCCGGCGAGCGCAGAAGGTGTTGCTCAGCGGAACTCATGATCTGGACATTCAGAACTCAGTTTTCTCTCTGCTTTCTCAGCTCATGGAAAAGCTTTGCCTGCAGCCCACTGTACCGCAGGAGGTCGCCGAGGTCATGCAAACGTGCGGGAAGGCGCGTGACAGCGTGTGCAAAAGCGTGCTCAAGATGTCTAAGGAGGAGGGCAAGAAAGCGCTCACAGCCATTCTCTATGGAGGCGGAGCAGCACCGTCCCTGCAAGGTATCGAGTTCGTGCAGAAGCTGCAACGTGCATCAGTGTACTACAAGTGGATAGCGGTCTCCACACTGACAGACGAGTTTCTGGAGTTCTGTGATGAAGCATCCGGTAAAAAGAACCCGGAGAGCTCCATCCTTGCGCATTTGTACATGGCTTGTGAAGACTATGTGCTCACTGAGTGGTGCAAATTCCTGCTGACCACGTACACTCCAGCACATCTATCACTTCACTTTGATGGAGTCAGGATTTCAGCAACTGCACAGGCTTCGGCTGCGCAGATTTGCGAGCAAAGTGAGAAGCACATCTTGGAGACGACTGGGTTTTCTGTTAAGATCCGAGAGAAGAAGCATTTGCACGTTCTGGAGATGCTGGCAGCAGCAGCAAAAACGACCAGCCCCCCCAAATTTGCAGATGATCACAAGCTTCGTCAAGCTGGCAACTGCATTCCGCACGCGCTGGCATGCCTTGGGGCCGCGTCGCTGGAGAAAGTGATGGCGAAGCTATCTCAAGATTCTCTCCCAGAGAATGTGTACATGAAGGAGACACGCGGGCGGACGTACAAGCAGTCGTCGGTCTTGTGCGAGTGCGAGCTGCACCCCATGCTGTTCTTGGAGAAAGCACCGAAAGGAAAATGGCTACTACACCTCGAAAATGGGAACAGTCCGCATTGCGTTGCAGTGGAGAGCCTCGATGCTTCGCCGGCTATGGTGACTGTATGGGATGTCAATGCTACTTTTCAGATGACAGATGATGCTTTTCTGGATGCCTTGCGATGTGGCGCCGACAGTTCGACCGTGGCATTCTTTCTTCTCAGCGCGCCGTCCGAAAGCACTGTAGGTAGCGCAGCGCAACTGATTGATGTCGAGGTCGGGCAAATGCTGGACATGGCTGCGGGCGCTTTAGGTTCTGTCTTGGGCATCAATGTCTCGAGCAAAGAGCCTGTCATGGTGCCTGACAGCGATGAAGAGATGCAGGACGTGAGCCTGCCCGCGCAGCACATTGCTTGCAATCCGGCTGCGGACCATGGCGAGTTTCATTGGCTCGACAAGGACGGCATGGTCACTGTGGACCAGATTCTCCTGAATGAGCTTGCAGAAGAAGCTGCGCGGCATCTAGCAGCTGCAAAAGCAGGAACAACGCAGTCGCGGGGAGGGGCATTTCCTTGCTCGGGCTGCCCTTTCAGGTCGTTTGATCGCTGCAGCCGTTTGGCGGCCCACTGGCAGAGGTACCATTGTGCGAAGAAGCAATATTCCTGCTCTGGGTACAAACAACTTCGGGTGATTCTCTCCCTACATGATTCAGATGTCCTCGCGGGGAAACGCCAAGGGAACTACTTGCGGCGTAGTGCCGCGTTGCTCCGGCGCTCGATTCAGCCCCCGCTGTCATCTACTATGAACCATGTTGATCGGCACATCCGCCTCCTGCTGGACACAAAGGGCCCAAGCATTGTTCACATCGAGTTCGTGCAGGAGCCGGGCCGTGTTCGCAGGTGTGGCAACTTGTACTACACCCGCGCATTTGGTGAGAAGTTGTTCCAAAAAATGCTTCTGCACAACGCAAAGGCTGGGCGTGCACGCATGTGTTTGAATGCAGTATGCCTGTGTTTCGAAAACCGCAAGCGCCCCTTGAGGTCAAGTCGATCTGGCCCAGGCTTATGCTGGACTCCGTGAACGCGGGTAACATGCTGACGAATTTGCTGCCCACACACACATCTAGCTGGTGGCCCCTGGTGGAAGATGTATTCAATTCGCCTGCGTGTGATCAGCTATTAACTTCGTTGCTGGACGAAGCTGCAGAGAATCAAGAGTTTCAGTGCCTGTCCATCGATGGCACTTTCCGAGTTTGTCTTTCAATCATGGGCCAAGCCAAGTTCAACGAGCCGAAAAGTTCACGGGAGAATGCTGCGTTTCAAGACAAGGAGAGTCTTCGCAGGGTCCTCACTGTGCGGGGCAGATCTGGCGCTGTGTTGGCCATGTCTGCAGTCCCGGGCGAGAGCTCAGACGACATTGCAGCGTGCTTGAACAAAGACCTGCCTGCTTCTTCACGTGCGCAAACACAGCATGTGGCCACGGACAACCCTTCTGCTCGATTGCATCAAGGGCTTTCACGCGTGCTGCCAAACCTACAGGGGTTGTCGCTAGACCCAACACATGCAGCTATGCATTATGAGCAAGCGCTAGGAGGCAGACGTTCTGCAGGGTCTCATCTTCTTCGCCGCTTCATGGCGAAGTTCACTGCGTATGATAGCTCAATTACAGAGAACATTTGGGGGGAAGCGTTCACAGGTACTAATCCTGCACGGATGACTGCCCAAGAACAGTTGCTTCGTGGCTACATCAAAGATGGCAGCATGTCGCTGCATCGGGCCAAGAATGTGATTTCCACAGCTGATGCCTTGACCGTGTGGCCGACACGTGTGCAGTTTGTGGAAGCCGTCGCGGCCTTGGCCAGGGAGCACTTGAAAGATTTGCCTCGCAAGCTGGAAGGCATGAAGCTTACTATTGGCAAGCTACTTTTCAACCTCACTGCAGCAGACCGCGCTGAATGGCTGTTCAATAACCTGCGCTTCCGGCACTTCCTACCCAGGAATGTGCAGATGCTCATGCCATCTGGGACAACATCAAATGAGGCCCTGCACGCTGAGCTGAACTCCTGGTTTCGTCAGGTGCAGCAGCTTCATAGGAGCACGTTGCAGCTGAAGCTGCGCGTGCTCTTCCTTGGAAAACTCCTAGCGCACAATATGGCACTGTATCACCCCACAGCCAGGCAGATGCCATCTGCCCATGTTCTTGCACGCCGCTTGGGGCAGTATTTATGGACCAAGGATGAGTGGTCCGAATGGGCAGCCCAGACCCGAGAAGCAAAGTTGAAGGCTCCAATTCGTGTCCAGGTAGCTCACGAGCAAGCAGCGATTGCGGCTTCTGGCTTGAAGCGGCCAGCTGCTGAGGGCAAAGCCCGCAAGCGCACTCCCTTTACATTAGCGCGATTGCCCGGCATAGCCAGGCTCGGTGTGCATGCGAGGAAAAGGCCGGCAGGCCGTATGCCAACATAGAACTATCACTGGCGAGCGGTTGAGGATGCGGATAGCGTGTCAAACTTCCCCTGACGTGTCTGCGTGATGCAGTGGATACAAGGTTGCACATCTAAAAGTTTATCTGCGCAAGTGTGGCCACTTAAAGGCTCATAAGTTGTGGCAGTGCGTTATGTCACTGGGAGTGGTGTGTGAGGCTTTGTGCTTTTGGCGCGGATGACGCTTGCCTTTTGGAGAGGCTTGGGATAGGGCTGGGACAAAGCTGGGACAGACCTGGAACAGAGCCGAGAAAGCTGGGACAGAGCTTGGGGCAGAGCCGAACTGGGTCGGAGCTGGGACAAAGCTTGGACAGAGCCGAGAAAGCTGGGACAGAGCTTGGGCAGAGCCGAGCTGGGTCGGAGCTGGGACAAAGCTTGGACAGAGCCGAGAAAGCTGGGACAGAGCTGGGGCAGAGCTGGGGCAGAGCTGGGGCAGAGCTTGGGCAGAGCTGAGAAAGCTAGGGCAGAGCTGGGACAGAGCTAGGACAGAGCTGGGATGGTTGCACAGGCAATGTTGCGCAACGCGAAATGTGTTGATGTGGATATGTATGTTTCTGTTCCTTTGTTAGTTAGCTAGTTAGTTTGTTTGTCTGTCTGTGTGTTTGTTTGTTTGCTTTCTTGCTTGCTTGCTTGCTTGCTTTCTTGCTTGTTTCTTTGTTTGCGTGGGTGTGTGCTGTGTAGGTGTGTGCGCGTACTGCCCTGACTTACAACTCTATAATGTGTGTGGTTGGGAGTTTACTTTGCATGACAAGCACCGCAGACTGCTCGCCTGGTGTGGTGTTGCATGTGCTCGTCCCGTGCGCAGTGCTTTTTTTTCACGGGTCAATCCAGGCGGTATGCTCATAAGATAATGCAAAACAATGTTGACACTCAAATTGCCTTTTGCCTTATACCTATGAGCAGACCAAGCCTGACTACAATTAATTTGCGCCTTGGAAGAACAAAAGTGCTCCGCGCGCTATGCAGACGGGCTTCAGGTTCTTGATCTGTACAGTGTGGCTGCTGCCCTTGAACACGTTGGGCTTCAAGTTGGTGGGATTTGGTGGGTCACATGAGCCAGGGGCGCGCGCGCCTCATTATACATGGTCTACCCTTCCACGGGGAGGGGGGGGGGGAGGGGAAAAAATGGAGAAAGTAGGGGGCCTGGGGGGTGGTCTGTTGATGGTCCCCTGTTATGTTTTTTATATTCATCTCAAACCTATTAACCACCTTATTCGTTTTTAAAAGAGGGTTTTTAGGGAGCTTATTTATCGTTTTCGTTAAGGTAATCACTTGGGTAAATTGTCGCCTTGTTCATTGTTGGGCTGGGGGCCGACATTTTTTTCATTTGAAAGAGGTAGCCCTTTTAGTAGTTATCAAGTTCTGGGGTGTTGGTGGTGTATTTGTTTTGTTAGTATTGTTCTCATTAATTTTCATTTATAGGTTAAAAGTTCAGTATAATTATAACATATAAGATTTTACATGTTATTATTATATTATGATTATAATTTCAGTTCAGGATAATAATCTAATTGGTTTGTCTTACTTCTTTCATACATCATTTTAAAAATAATATTAACATCTCTCACTGTATTCTGAACATTAAACTTTTTACTTTCAATAAATAATTTGATATTTTCTTTAACATCTTCTCCTTTCTCTTGACTATAACCCAACATCCATAATATATCATAAATCATGTCATATTTTTCTTACTGATTTTAAGAAACTGTTTAACATAATCGTAAGGTGGTATTTTATTTACAGTTAGAAATATTAAAATATCATCTTCTACATTTCTATTATGTCTTCTTTTTATTCCCAACAGACATTTGATTAAAAATTGATTATCTCTCCATTCCTGACAATTTTCACATTCGTCTTTTTCATCCATTGAATAATTAATAATATTATTCACTATTTCATTAGGTAAACTCAATTTATACAATTCCATATTTTCTTTTTTGAAGTGACAACAATCATAGCATTTTTTATCGATATAATTATTGATTCCATCACCGTTCATTTTTCTCTTAATATATAAGATAATATTTCTTTAAGTAGTTTTGGCTAGGGGGTTGCTGGTCGGCTGGTCTGGGTTTCAGGTTTAATTTAAATGTTTTAACCTTCTTGTTAGATTATAAAACAATGTTTAATCATATTATAATTAAATATTATGATAAGCCATGAAATCATTGTTTCTGTTATGTATAAATTTCAAATGTAATATCTTCTATAGTAATGATTTCGTTTCGTTTCATAGTCTGTTTTATTTCTTCAACTATTTTTTCAATATAGAATTGTAATGACGCTCTACTTGTTATCTTGTTCTGTTTGCTTGATGCATAATAACTACAGTTGCAAATATTATTCTTATACATAATTTTCGAACTAACTTCTATTCCAACCTTTATTTCTTCATCATACTTCATCACTCTTAATAATTCTTTTGGTGGTTTCAACGCATATGAAAGTGCTTTATCACCTTTCAAACATATATTGCTAATCAACACATAATATCTACTTTCTCCTTCTCCTTCTCGTTCAAAAAAAGACGGTTTCCATTTCCTTTCCTTAATGCTTTACACTGTTTTAGTCTTTGCCACCCTTCATTGCCATTCATATAAGAAGCGATGTTTAACAATGCTTCCATAGGTAAGCTAGCACAATTCTGAACCATAAAATTATTCTCTGACATTTTACCCTCACTCATTTTTCTCTTTATATATAAGGTTTTTTCTCTTTAAGTAGTTTTGGCTAGGGGTTGCTGGTCGGCTGGTCTGGGTTTCAGGTTTAATTTAAATGTCTTAAACTTGTTGTTAGATTATATAAACTAGGTTTAATCATATTAGAATTGAATAATATCATTAAACTAAATCACTCGCGCTTTCCATCCACCTATTCCATCCCACCAGAATTCAATAATTCGCATCTGTCCATCTACTAGACTGTCTTCTGTGTTTAGTTTCCGTATCGCTCCTGATAAGATATAGTGGTTAATAATCATAGCATTAAACTTTCCATCTCGGTTTAACTTTTTACCACAGTCTTTTATGATGTCTTCATCTGTTAGGTTTTCATACATTTCTTTCATGATGTCAAACCTCACAAATGAGTTTTTCGCCATCAAGTTTAATCCGCTATTATCCCTAAACCTGCTAATGACATCTTTCCAGAATTCTTCGTTTTCATCAACTGGTGGCAAAGGGTGTCTTTTGATGAAATCCTTTATTTTGTTTAACTCTTCATCTAATTCCTTTTTATAACTGTCATTATCATCATCTTCTTCGTCTGATAGCACCAAGTTTGATAAGTCAGCAATCACTCCGACATTTTCTAAATTCAAGTCATCTAATCTTATTTCAGCCATAATTTTCACTTAATATAATAAGTTAATATTTCTTTAAGTATTTTTTATTTTATGTTAAGGGGCGGGGCTTTATATTGAAAAAATATTTTCTAACAATTTAATATAATGGCGAGATTAACAAAAGACCAAATAATCAGCAACATCTATTACGACTTAGACGAGGGTTTCGGAAGCACACAAGCGACACACAAGAAGGCAAAGGAAGAAGACCCAACAATAACATTAGACGATGTAAAGTCTTTCTTAAAGAAACAACCAAATAAACAAATCAAAAATTATAGAGGTACTAATTCCTATACCGCTCCATTCGCACGATATGAATATCAAATAGACATAATGCATATGTCACCTTTAGCAAAAGACAAGAACGTTCCACAGTATGCTTTAGTCGTGATTGACATCTTCAGTAAATTAGCAGATGTAATACCGATGGAGGAAAGAGACGGAGAGCACGTTTTGAAGGCGTTGAGAGCAAGCTTTAAAAAGATGGGTTATCCGATGTCCGTGTATTCTGATGACGACGGAGCGTTTGCAACTAAAAATCAAGTTCAGGATTTCTTCAACAGTGAAGGAATAAACCACATCGTCACGAAGACCCACGCAAATGTGGCCGAGCGTTTTATTAGAACGATGAAAAACAAAATTCACGATAGAGTTAGGTTTAACAACATGAAATGGACCGATGCCCTAACGCAAGCATTGAAACAGTATAACAGCACATCTCACTCATCAACAAGGATGGCGCCGTCTGAAGCACACAAGGACGACAATGAAATAAATGTAAAGGTCAATCTTAAACTACGAGAAAAAAACAAAAGAAAGTATCCCAAAGTAGAGGAGAACGACAAGGTAAAAGTGTGCCAAAAGAAAAGGGGTAATTACACCGACAGAAAGGAGTATAACTCTAAATGGTCTAATAAAATATTCAATATTGATAAAATTGAATATGATATTATGGGAAATAAAACTTACAAAGTAGCAGGAATAAACAAACCGCTTTTGAGACACGAAATTTTGTTAGTTAATGATTAAACGTATTTCTTGGTATCTTCTTTATACTTGACTTGATAGTAATCCAGACTTGATTGTTTAGGTTCTTTTATGATTTTTTCATTCAGTTTTTTAACATAAATGTTTCGTTTATTTTTGTATTCGCTACTGTCTCTATCTACTTCTTTTGCTTGATAATTGTTATTGTTATCATATGTAGGTTTAATATTCAAGCTCTTTAAGATTTTCAGTATGTTTTCATTTTGCTCCAACACTTTTTCTAATCTTGGAAACAACAACTCTAAACTACTGTCAATGTTCGCTAAATGTTCCTCCATATATACTAAATTATAAAACTAAACTTTTAAAACTAAATGTTGCAATTATGTTAAATCTACTCTTTAAATACTAATTTTTCATTATTTGTTTAACAGTTTCCTGAGTTTCCTTATCACCATTATCTGATGGAGTAACTCCCCTCCCAAATCGTATAGCAATATTATGAACATCTGTTTCTAAGTTTATACTGTCTTTAGTTTTATCAATATTCATTTTCTTATCATTCTTACTTATTTTGAAACTTGTTGGAATACACGAACATTTACAATTTCCTTTCTTTTGAATTTCTAATTCATTTTTCATTTCTAACATCTTTTTACACATTGGGCAAGCGAACTCAATAACTGATGTTTCTTTAACAATGTCTTCTTTTTCTTCAACTGGTTCAGTCTTATTCTTTTTCTTTCTTCCCATCTACATTAATATTTATATTTTTAATATATTGTATCACAAACTTAATTAATTCTAAAACAAAATAGCATACTTTTTTAAATCTATTATCAGTTATAACAACTTGTTCTATATTTTCTACTTTATCTATTATATCAATATAATCTGAATAACTTCTATTCATATAAAATAATAAATATAAAATATTTTCTAAATAACTTTAATATGATTTTATTATGTCTGATGTTCCAATAATAAAACCAATAAATATAACTGATTACGATTTCAAACAATCTAAATATGAACATGTACCAAAACTACCTTTTCGCTCAATTGTTGTTGCTTCATCAACGGGTGGCAAAACAGTTTTAATCCAAAACCTTATCCTAAATGTCTATAGGGACTGCTTCGCCCGTATATTCATTTTTAGCCCGTCGGTTCATAATGACCCTACCTTCGTTGAAGTCAAGAAATATCAAAAAGATAATATGAAGGTTGATGATGAAAAAGAAAAGTTATATTATGACACCTACCAACCTGAAGAACTGGAAGAAATAATTAACACACAAAGAAAGATAATTCATTATATGAAAGAACAGAAGATGAAGAAACTACATTCAATTTTAATCATAGTTGATGATTTTGCAGACGACCCTAAATTTGTTAGATATAGTAAGTTACTTCATGGACTGGCAACGAGAGGCAGGCACGACGCCATTAGTTTTTGTTTAAGCGTTCAAAAATATCGTGTCCTAGCACCAATCATTAGGTTGAATTCTAGTTCGTTGTATATCTTTAAGTTAAAGAATGTATCAGAGTTAATGTCATTCATTGAGGAAAACTCGGCCATCGTTGATAAAGAGCAACTGTTAAATATGTATCATAAAGCGGTAGATGATAAGCCATACTCCTTCTTTTATGTTAATATGAATTCCAAAGATGTTAATAATATGTTTTATGTTAGATTTGAAAAAGCATTTAAAATAAAATAAAGATTTAAATACATTATGTTGTTTTATGATTTACCATTAGACATTAAAAACCTTGTATTATCTTATAATTTAGGTGATGTTAGATTATTAAAAATAAAAAATAATAATATTATTAAAAAATAGATCAATAAATTTAAACCAGTGTATACGTCTTACAAATTAAAGAATTCACAATATTTTGAAATTGATAATATCAATATGAAAAATATTATCAATAACGGCACATCATATATTTTTAACTTAAGTGAGTTAGATAAATTACATAAAAAAAACATAAACCATTAAAATTATTAATTGAATATGATATATTTGCTACATCTACCTCATTTACTTGTTTGAATCATGTTCGTAATCGTACTTTAACATCAAATAATTTATTTGATATTTACTATTTTCTTAATAAAGACCTTTATGAAACTAATTTAGTGTATAGCCGTAATATGGTTAATTTTATTTCATTACAAGTGAAAAAAATAACTATTAAAGTCATCAATGATGAAAGACAAAGTTTTATTAGTAAATTTTATTCATATTTTTTTAATTAATAATGTTAATAACGTTTAATATTATTAACTCAGAACAAACTATAACTACACAAATTCAACGCTGGTAATTTATATATTAATTTGTCACATTTTACTTTCTCCAGTTTTTCTAATCTTTCACTTATTTGCTTAATTGCTTTCAACTGTAACTTGTCAATATTACTTAAATCTAATTGTTCTACATCAATATCATTGATTTTGTCAATACTTGAAGTTTCAACATTACTATTTGAATTCCCCATTATATATTATTATTTAGAATTTTCTTTTTTCAATTCCTTAATTTCTTTTTCTATTTTTTCAACCTTATCTATTACTTCAAGTAAAGCTTTATGTAATAATATTGGTACTTTTGTATATTCAATGCCTAAATATTCGCGACTGCTATGAACTACATTACTAATTTCTTTTGGAACTGCTTTTAATAAATCATCAGCAATGTAACCGATGTGGATTGCATCCTTATCGTCTCTATCTTTTCTTTTGATTTTTTTCGGTTTGAATTTCTTAATCATACTAATACAATTACTTTTAAGTAAATCTACATCATATTTTAATCTTGCATCAGAATTATCTATTAGACTTCCATTTATAGTTACAGTTCCAGCAGTAATATCAATAGCATCACCTGAAGCATCTTGAATATCATTAACAAATAATGTTTTTGTATTAACAACTGTTACATTTTCATTAAAAGTTGATGGAGCATTATTTGTAAAACTTTCAGTATTTACTGTTGTTCCAAATGTCTTATCAATAGATAATAAAACTGAAGGTGTAGTTGAACTATCTGCTATTCTGAATGCAGTATTTGATGTTTTAAATATTATATCAAATGTTGATAGATTAGTTCCATCGTGATAGGTCGATATTTCCGATGTTCCCATTTTAATATCAGTTCCAGTAGTCATTGAAATATTATTCAAAAATGAAACCGTTGTTAAATCGAATGATTGAATGGTATTAGTTGCTAAATATGCATTTTGAACTGCTAAGTTAGTATCAACGGTTATTAATGTTCCTCCGTTAGGTGCTAAATGATTGCTTCTTAATGCTCCATTAGTTTTAATATAAACATCATCAGCAAATAAATTACCAATAAAATCAGCAGTAGCAGTATTAAAAGTCCATCCACTAGTAATATTAACTGCCCCAACTATGTTAGACTGAACAGCGGGGTCTCCACAAATAAATCTAATTGAAGAATTAGAATCGGTATTTCTCATATCAAAAGATGAAAAAGCACTAACATATCTATACAATTCACAGTTTGTATCAATTGTTAATTTACCATCAGTATCAATACTAACATTATCACAATTAACATCAGCATTCGTATAAATATTACCTAACACATCTATAGGTTTACTAAAAATTGTTTTCCTACAAGCCCATCAGCCATAAAATATTGGTTAGAAGCATTAGTTATATCTCCTACACTACACGCTACAAAATTAGGATGATGTATATAAAAACCTTCTATTGCATCCGGTGTATATGTTTCTAAGTATGGTTCTAATCCATTTATTGAAGTATTGATATTATCTATTTTTGTTTTAATATCTGTTGAAAAATCATTATTTGTAAATAAATTACCTTTCATATATACACCTCCTTCGAAATATGATGTTCCATGTGCTTGAGCAAAATTATACGAAGTATGAACATTGCCGTTAATCGTAATTCTTGAAGCATTATTAGGTCTTCCAATAATAACATCTCCTGTATTCCATCCTAACCATAATCTATAAGGAGTAGCACCTGTTAGTCCTTGATAAGAGTCCAACTGACAACCTCTTTTAAATTCCAGTCGTTGGTTACTAACTGCGTCCTGGATTCTAAATATTGGATTAGTATTATCTGTTAAACTAAGTATTAATGGAGAGTTTACTGTTTGTGCAGTTGTATTAACTTTGTCTAATTTTTGACTTATTGATACATCCTGTGCGCTATCATTTGTAATTATTGTATTTATCGTATTTGTATTACCACTTATTAATCCTGCTAAATTATCTGACTGTAAAACATATCTAGCATCAGAACCTGCTATATCTAAAATAGACGAACACGAAAATAAACCAGATACTTGTAAATTACTTAATATTGTAGTATTATGATTTAATATTATTTTATCATTTTGAAAAGTTGAAGAATTATTAATTTCTACATCACCAAAACCTCTTTGATTCAAAAAAATAGTTGCTCCACTTAAATTTCCATAAACATAACTATCAAATAATTATTATACATTTCAAAGAAATTATTATAATTTCCAAATTCTGCTATTTTGAAAGTTGCAGTAGTTGTTATATTATGTATTAATGTATTATTTAATATTGATGTATTTAACTTATTTGATAATAAATTGTTAGTTGTTATTTTATTATAATAATCTGCTTCATTAAGTGAACCTCCATTCTGTAAATCTGATATTGCTGAAATATGTGAATTTACTGTACTATTTAATCCTGTTATTAAATTAGAATTAGAACTAATATTATTAAAATTAGTTGTTATAGTAGAATTCAAATTATTTATTAAATGTGTATTAGATGAAATATTATTAATATTTGTATTAAAAGTTAGAATTAGAACTAATACTATTAAAATTAGTTGTCATAGTAGAATTTAAATTACTTATTAAATTTGTATTTGATGAAATATTATTAAAATTTGTATTTGAAGTTATTGTCAGATTACCTATTAAAAATGTATTTCAACTAATATTATTTGATAATACATTAACTTCCGTCTTATTGTATGATTGAGTTATATCATAAAAATTAGCGTCAATCTGTGCTTTTGTGTAAGTATCTACTTGGTCTGCTTTGTTGTTGAGTAAATCAATTATATCTGATTGATTAGCGTATATGTTTCTAATGTTTGTTACCCCGCTTGTAGAATTGATTTCGCTAATTGTGTGCGCTACAACATTCTCAAAGTTTGTTAAATTTATTGAAGGCATTATATATTAATAGTAGAAAATGATAATATTTATTTATTTTAATGTTATCATTTTTACTTATTCTTAATCTAAAATCTGCACTCCGGCGTCTCTAATGGATAATATTTGTTCTGATACTAATGTTATATATATTGTATCTGGCATATTTGCTGTTACCATATTTCCAACAGGTTTCACACGAATTAAAAGCTGTTGCCCAGCTTTCGTGTTAATTCCAGTATATGAACTATCGGGAACCTTTTCGAAATCCATAGCAAAGATAAACTTATCAACACGATAAGCAGAATATTCAATCGATAAATGGTGTTGATGGAACAATGGTAAATTTAATGCTTTTCGTAAATAATAGAATGCTTGTGTTAATGAACGGCAAGGATACTCAGGATATAGTTTTGACCCTAATTGAAGTTGAAATTCTAAATCAAGGTCGGAATTGTAGTATCCACTGTCTTGATAATTCAAATTATACATAGGATGATAGAAATTGTTGTATTCTTTCATAACGTGAGTATCGCCTACTCCGCTTTTGTTGAAACTGATGAACGCGGCAGCGAGTTTAGACACTGAACGAACAACAGTAGTGTTAATTGACGACGAACCATCGGGAACTTGATTAGATTGACAAATATAAGTATTATAAGTAATAGGTAATTCTTTCCCATCAAGTAGGTGTGCAACATATTTATTATGAAGGTCGTTGTCCAAGCTTACCAAATCAGTTTGAAGGAATGCGTTACTAATTGAGAACTGCTCATTTGTATGAAGGCTTGTATCTGTGTTGCCACTTTCTGGAAACCTCGTACCACCAACTGTAACAACACAATCACTAAAATTTGAAACCAGTTCAAGTTCTAAAACAAGAGGACACGCTTTTAACGGGATATACTTAAACTGATTGAATAAACCAAGCATCGGTTTAAATCCGACAACCATTTTTCTTCTAAAGCCTGGAATTGTGTAAGCGTCATATGCAGGACCAATATGACCCGATGCAGGAACTGCACGACGTGTGTTTAAATCATCATCATATCTATAACCAAAACTCTGGGCGTCTTCATTGTCTCTTGCTCCTTTTGACATCATGCAACTCATCATGTGATGATTTCGGTTGTAATAATCAATGTCTTCAACAAGTTGATTACCAGCAATTAGTCTTGCTCTTCTAAAAAAGGAATAAGCAGGAGACAGAGGACGTAAGCGTTTATTGTCTGACGGGTCAGTGTTTTCAACGGTGAAATAAACCATTACACTCTGCGGGTCAAGCCAAGTATTATCTTCAGCATTTAAAGCTATTTTCAACACACGTTGACCAGATGAAGGGGTGTAGATATTACTTCCAGAAGGAAAAAACGAGACTGAACGACGGTCGTTGATATAACTTGCACCTTTATTTAACTTGAATGAGAGGTTGTCAATTAGAATATCTTCAGCACTAAAAGTTTCCATTGCTATATATAATTTAATTTAGAAATAATTTAAACTAAACTAAATTAAATAATTTAGTGTAATCCTTTTGATTAGATTTATTATTTTTAAATATTTTCATTTTCTTTTTCTTTATCTTATCTTCAACTGGATTATTCCCTTTTTCTTTCTCTATTACTAATTCTCTAATTTCTTCATATGAACTTTTCTTATACTTTTTATTTTCATTCTTTATCATTTCATCCGTTGTTTCATTGTCATATTTCTTATGTTGTATCATTAATATTATTATGATAATAAATTTATGTTTTGTTTTTTTACTATATTGTCAATGTCTGATTGAGTGTGATTACATCTGTTGTTGTCATTTAATAACAAGAACTTATTATTTGCGACTTTTGCTTTAAACAAGATAAAATTATAACAGTTGGAATATTCAAAACCTCTAAATATATAACATCCGCATTGGCATTTTACATATGTTCGTTTATTATCTCTATATAAATCCATTAATCTTTGTTCAATTGTTAATGGTGTATATGTTGTTTTAATTTCTGTCAAGTTTTCATTTAACTGATTATACATATATAATATTATACAGTTATATATTTAAGTACTTATTTAACTATATTATCTCCGTTACCGGTTCAACACTTCTTGAAACATCTTTGCCTTGGTCTCCGTATCCAGTTATGTAATCATGGTTAGTATATGGATTTAATGAACCAGTATAAACAGTTATAGCACCACGGTCAGCAATACTGACAGGGTCTAAGATACTTCTAAAATTAATGTAATCATCGGTAATTTTAGACCTTCGCGATATAAACGGCGCTCCGTAAGTAGTTAAAGTTAATTCTCTTTCAGGGTAATCTTTTGTTATCTGTGCCCCTACACTTGAACCGAGACTATGTGTTATAAGATGTTTAACTTCATTGTTTTCATCCAATGCTGTTGATGTGTCTTTATATCGTTGTGAATATTTAGTCATTTTAAAGGGAAGTCCTACATCTGCCAGAATGTCATTAACAGCACCTCCAAACGTACCTTTTCCAAATGTTCCGCTTACATACATTTTATTACCATCAATATAAAAACCTTTACCATTGCCATATGCTCTACTTAATCCTTGTGCATCAGTTAAATTTGAATTAGGATAATAACTATTTAATATTTTGTCAGTTTGTTTCATAACATTAGTTATTTTAGTTGTTTTCTTATAAGGTTGATAATGTTTAATTTTCCCATGCTTCATTTCATAAATTAACTTTTTATTATTAATCATATATTTAAAGTTATAAATTAATTTCTCAATTAATTAATAATGCTTACATATAAAAAAGTTTATATTGACAGCGCTCATAGAATTAGTGGTACATCATCGAATCTCAAAGTGGAATTGCCGGAAACATTACAAACAGACAACGGAGTTCATTGCTACATTCACGAAGTAACATTACCTAACTCATGGTATTCAATTCAGTCAGGATTAAATAATATATTATACTTTTATTCTTCTCCATTAGTTCCTGATGAAGATAATACAAATGTTCATTGGATTGCTGTTGCATTGGCAGAAGGAGTTTATACTGGCACAGAACTAGCGACAGAATTAAAGTCAAAAATAAATGGTGTTGTAGATAATACTAATTTCTCAAATACTTATGAAGTTACTTACAGTGTGAAAACTAATAAAATAACAATTTATTCAAACTATGCCGATAGAAAGTTCGCTGTGTTAACTGATGAACAAATGAAACTAACATATGCAGATTATATATGGAATGGAACTTTTGATGCTAATAACTTGCAATCTGCTAATGAAGTTTTAGGAAATTATCAAATGGTAGTTTATCAATATAATAATCCTTATGTTTCTGGTTTCGTTAATCTTCAACCCATAGAAATATTTATATTCATTCTTCTCAATTGTCTAATTATAATCAAGTAAATTGTTCTACTGGTGATTCAACAATAGTTAAGAAAGTTCCTGTTACTGCACCACACAGTGGAATAATATTCGATGGGGAGATGAACCCCTTAGATTACTTAGATATATCAAATAGAACATTTAAACAATTAGATTTTTGGTTTAGTAATTCAGCAGGTAATGAAATTAATTTAAATGGCGTGAATGTGTCATTTTCTTTATTAATTGTTAAAAGCGATATTATTTAAATATATTCTTTAATTTTTCCATATAGAAAATATATAGAATATATTATTTGTCAAGTATTGAGGTAGTAGATGTTAATAATGAAACTAAAACAGAAGAAGCACCTGTTAATAATGAAGTCGTTGAACAAAATGAAACAGTTAATGAAGAACCAGAAGAAGCCATTCCTGAACCAAAAGCGAAAGCAAAAGCATTACCAAGAACTAAAAAAGAAGTTGAATTAGTAGAATGTGAACAATGCTCTAAAAAGATGACATTGAAAAGTTTGAGACACTCACATCCTAAAAATTGTAAAGGGGCAAAAACCGAGATGCTCCCAGTCAATCCGCAAAAGAATATTAGAAAGATACAACCAGAAGTAAAAGAAGAAATTAAGAATGAGATTAAACAAGAAGTGATTAAAGAAACTATTAAGAAACCCACGGCAACAGAACTATTAAGCCAACATTATTAAGAACTTAAACAAAAGAAAAAACAAGATAAACAAGAAACAAATAAACAAATTATCTTCATCAATGTTTTAAATAATAATCTAATTATATTATATATTAATCATGCTTATGAGAAGTCATAGAACTGTAGAATTTAAAAGGGCGCCACAAGTAGAACGTCATTATAATGTTTCAGATTTATGGGGTGTTGCTTCAAGAATGAATTATTTTAAACAGTTGAAGGAAACGCTGGAAGCGAGACAATCACAGGGAGCATTAATAAAATATAGAAATGATTTAGCTGAAAGCAACAGAACCGAAAGTTACAGAAAGGAATTAGACAGAATAAGAAACATATTTGACAACACACGGTCACCAGACGGAATACAAACGAAGGAACAACTAACTGTAAGAAAGAAGCATTTAGAAGAAATGATTAAGAATATCTCTGATTAATTTATTTTTCTAAATAATTAATATACTATGATTAAATCAATTAGTAGATTGAATCATTTCAAAACTACATCAATTCAATGTAATAAATGCTGTTAAATACGATGAGTTCAAAGAATTATTAGACGAATATAACAATGCAAACAAGACAGAAAGAAAAGGAATTCGTACTCGGTTAGAAACATACTACCATGACAATGTTTATAACAAATACTTCAAACATAAATCAAGTTCATCAACTCAACAATAAAAATATATATAATATTTAATATGACTGTTAAATATTATGGATTACGCCGACGCCCTACTTTTGAAGAAATGCTAAAGGAAGCGATGACGCACAGATTAAAAATTGAAATCATCCCCGAAAGACAGGTAATTGACTTGTCAATCAACAATATAGATTTTGACGATTTTGACCTTTCAAAATACGATAGGAGACTACGGTTGAATGCTAGGGTTCAAACTGATGAACAAGTTCTTCAACACGAATTGTTCCCTGATATGTTTGATGAAGTAGCCCCAACATCACAGTTTTATGAAAACAACGAGGCAGACGCACAAACAACACGATATATAGCAAAAGATTTTGCTGATGAAATTTATAGTAATGCAATTTCAGGACCAAAAGATGAACCAAAAGATGAACCAAAAGATGAACCAAAAGATGAAAAGCAGGAAGATTTACAAAGTCTTCATTTAACATCATCATCGTCATCAGCATCAACCGAAAAAGATAAGAAAGAGGAAAGCCGAGAAATAAAATCGTTAAGAAACATATTTTTAGGTGGAGAAGACAAGAGCGTATTTGAACTATTCAAACGTGACAAGAAGTCATCCACACCATCAGAACAATCAAGGGAACAGGAAGAAGAACAACCAAGGGCATCATTCTGGTCAAGACGACAGGTAGAAGCAAGAAGCAGAAGCCACTCACCAGAAGAAAGAGCAAGAGGTAATCAAATGAACAGAAGACAATTAGAAACAAGAAGCAGGAGCAACTCACCCCAAGAAATAGCTAGAGGTAGTGAATGGACGAGGGAACAAATGGAAACAAGAAGCAGGAGTAGAAGCCCAGAAAGCATAAATACAAAAAGTAGCCGAGGCAAGAAGAAAAAAAAAAACTACTTAAAGACAAAACGCCCTAATATAGTAAAATGACAGGAATTTTTATTAACGGTAATAGTAAACAGAGAATAACGAATGATGAATTTGATATGATGGTTGAACTGATGAAAGCAGAAAACGACTTAGTCTTACAGATGATAAGCGAACAGAACCAGACTTCGAGCGAGGACAGCGAGCAACCCGTGAGGTGGAGGGACGACCAGAAGAACTACCACCAGAATTACTACAACAATAACCTAAAACAGTCTTACACTTGTGAGGACTGCGGAAGGACGATATCAAGCAAATCAAATTTATCTAAACACAAGAAATCTAAAATTTGTTCGCAAGCTTCGCGACAATGCACATTATGAAAAAATAATAATCATTCATCTTATTAAAAACACTTAATGAGATTAATGCGTTCATTCTCAACCCGAAACCCATTTTCTCCAACAGTCAACCCCAGCCCGAAAAACTACTTAAAGAGAAAATACCTTATATTATATAGAGTATAGTATTATGGTTACCATGTCAGAAAATAAAATCATAGATTTCATTTTAAACAGCCAACAAGGCGAACTAATACAAAAAGAAGGGAGGCAAACACAAAAACTCAAAATAGGTGATAAGACCTACAGATATGATAAGAACAAACCAGTTTCAAACGTATTGAACACGAAACTAAAGGAAGTGGCAAGGAGTGACGGATATAGAAAGCATGGCCTTTTAATGAAAGGTGCTAATTATCTAAAACTAACGAGAGGCAGACCCTTACAGGATTATGTCAAGCGATTCAAGTCCAAAATCACAGACGAGCAACAAGCGTTCAAGGGATACGCCAACACCTACTCGGTAAGTGATATAAGATTAAAGGGGTTGAAAGGTTTATCCTACTTAAAATACCAGAAGCAACGACTGGCCGAATTCCTGAACAGAAACCCGAACATGAAAATAATCGTGGAAACTGATTTATCATTCAAAAATCCCGACAACGAACTTATTCAAAGGCGGTTAAGAAGCAGAAGATACAATATTCATAATACCGATGAGTTGAACAACGTCTTAAACAACATTGGACATGACATTGAGACACAAATTGAAGTAGTCGAAGACGTTCAGTCGAGTTTGGTTCTTGTCCAAAAAAGTTAGTCATCAGTTATGATAGGTACAATCCTACCCGTGGTTCATCCTTTATTGCATTGCCCGACTGGGTGGCAAACAAAAAGGCTTGTATTAACATTAAAAACGAGGATGACTTATGTTTTAAATATTCCGTTCAATGTGGATTTTATGAGTTATTCAAAAAAGACCATCCCTGCGACATGTATCATTATAAGAAATATGTAGATGACAAATTTATCAAATGGGATAATATTGACTTTCCAGTAGGTAATGATGAGATTGAACTATTTGAAGAACAGAACAAACACATATCGGTCAATGTTTATTACATAAACCCCGATACAAATAGTAAAACTATTTTATTATACAAAAGAAGCAACAACCCACAAGCACAACACAAAATCGATTTGATTAAATTGACTGATGATGTTAAATCCCATTACGCTTATATCAAAAATTATGATAAGTTAATGAGTAGTCAGACTAACAAGATGAAGGCGAAGAAGTATCACTGTAGAACCTGCTCACATGGTTTCAAGACCGAAGAACTTTTAAAGAAACACGAAGAACAGGGATGTCTAGCAGTTGAGGGTCAAAAAATCGAAATGCCAGAAGCAGGTGAAACAATAGCATTCAAAAACCATTTCAAGAAACTTAAAGCTCCATTCGTAATCTATGCCGACTTTGAATGTTTAACTGTGCCAATTGATGTTAAAAGCAAATCGGCAAAAGCTAAAACTACATCATATCAAAATCATCGTCCCTGTGGTTTTATGATTAATGTAGTCAATGCTATAACCGGAAGTAGTGAGCCTTACTTATACAGAGGTGAAGATTGTATGGATGTGTTTGTAAAAAGAATGCATAAAGTGAAATGGGATGTTTTTGAGAAAATGAAGGAGGTCAAAGACCGTATTGAAACCGAGGAGGACTGGGAGGACTTCAATAATGCCACTAACTGCTTCATTTGCGGAAACAACTTTGAGGAAGGAGAAAAGAAGTGTTGGGACCATTGCCACTTTACGGGGCAGTATAGAGGTTGCGCCCACGAGGACTGTAATCTTCGATTTAGTATGAGATATTATAAAATCCCTGTGTTTCTTCATAACCTTAAAAACTATGATGCCCACTTAATCATCAACAAGGCTCACGAACTGAACAAGAATTCTAAAATAGAATGTATCGCTCAGAACAGCGAAAAGTTTATAACCTTTGGTTTTAAAAATCTTTGTTTCAAGGACAGTTTCAGTTTCTTATCGTCTTCGTTGGATAAGTTGGTGAAGTTGAGTAAATATGAGCATGATAAAAAGCGTGAGAATTGGAAGAACAATTTCAGATACAGCGTTAGAAACCCGTATGTTAAAACCGATGAAGATTTGGATTTATTGACTGATAAGGGTATTTATCCCTATGACTACTTTGATGATTTTGAAAGATTTAAGGAAAGGGCTTTACCACCGAAAGAAGCGTTTTACAGTAAATTGAGTGAAGAACATGTAAGTGATAAAGATTATGAAAGGGCACTGAAAGTCTGGAAGCACTTCGGGATTAAAACACTCGGGCAGTATCACAACCTGTATTTAAGAACTGATGTTTTACTATTGACCGATGTATTTGAAAACTTTAGAGACTTGTGTATGGAATACTACGGTTTAGACCCCGCTCATTATCACACGTTGCCAAATTTCGCATGGGACGCGATGCTTCTAAAAACTGGCGTTGAAATAGAACAATTGCATGACCAAGAAATGTTTGAGATGGTTGAAAAGGGAATGAGAGGTGGTATGTGTCAAGTCAGTCATAAATTAGCGGTGGCAAATAATAAGTATATGGGGGAAGCATATGATGAGAACAAGCCATCAAATTATATTAGTTACTTAGATGCTAATAACTTGTATGGTTTAGCAATGTCCCAGAAGTTACCGCTAAAAAATATCAAGTGGGCAAAGAAAACGCCCAGTGTTGAAAAATGGAATGAAAACGATGAGTTCGGTTATATTATGGAAATTGATTTGGAATATCCCGAAACATTGCACGATTTCCACTCTGACTATCCACTAGCACCTGAAATAATGAATGTAAATGTGAATATGCTTTCCGACTATCAAAAGCAAGTCTTCAAAATATATTATGATGGTAAAAGTCCCAAGGACGAGAAAACAAGTAAGTTAATATTAAATCCAAAGGATAAAGAAAAATATGTGGTTCATATCAAGACTTTACAGTATTATTTGAAAATGGGAATGAAAATGGGTAAAGTCCATAGGATAATAAAATTTCAACAGAGGGCATGGTTGAAACCGTGGATTGATTTCAACACTGGTAAAAGGAAAGAAGCCAAAAGCGATTTTGAGAAAGATTTATTCAAATTAATGAATAACGCGGTGTACGGAAAAACTATGGAAGACAAGCGAAACCATATGGACTTTGAACTGGTGGATAATGAAGTTAGATATGAAAAATGCGTTAATAATCCAACTTTCAAAAATAGATTTATTATTAATGAAAATCTCGTCGGAGTTGAGAAAACTAAAGCAAAACTGAAACTGGATAAACCGATTTTCTTAGGAATGAGCATTTTAGATTTAAGCAAATTACATATGTATCAGTTTTACTATGATGTATTGAAAAAGAAGTATAATGAAAACATCAAATTGATATATACTGATACTGACAGTTATGTAATTCAAACAATGACTGATGATGTCTATAATGATTTCAATGATATAAAGCAACACATGGATTTTAGCGACTATCCTGTTGAGCATCCATGTCATGACAAAACTAATAAAAAGGTCTTAGGAATGTTTAAGGACGAATGCTCTTCAAAGATAATTACCAAATTCATAGCTCTCAAACCAAAGTCATATGCTTTTACTATCCATGGCGAGGATGATGAACATAAAAAATCAAAAGGTGTAGTGAAACATAAGGTGAAGAAAGAACTGTCGTATCAAAACTATCACGAAGCATAATTTCAAAACAAAAAGCATGAAATAACATATAATTTTATTCGTAGTCGCAACCATCAGTTATTCTCAATGTCTCAAGTTAAGCAATCTCTCAGTAATTTTGAAAATAAAACACATTACTTAGATGCCTTTACTTCGTTGCCGTATGGACATTTCAGGATAAAATAAATTAAAGAAAAGATGATTAAAGATATCAGCAGATATGGAAAGATATAAGAACGGTAAGATTTACAAAATAGTTGATGTTGGTTATGAAAAGTGTTATGTAGGAAGCACGTGTGAGGAACTAAGCCAAAGGATGGCAAGACATAGGCAGAAATATTATTTCAATGAAAGGCACGGGCGAAACAAACATTCAAATTCTAGAGTGTTGTTTGACGAATACGGAGTTGAGAATTGTAAGATAGAACTCATTGAAAACTACCCGTGTGATAGTAAAGAGCAACTACTTAGACGAGAAGGTTATCATATCCAAAATACAGAATGTGTCAATCGTTGTGTGGCAGGTAGAACGCCACAAGAATACAAAGAAATGTATAACCCACTTAACCGAGAGAAAATAAAGAACGGAATGAAAGAATGGTATCAAAACAATAAAGAAGAACATAAACAACATAGGAAAGAGTATTACCAAATAAATAGAGAACAAATTATTGAACAAAACAAGCAGAATGTAGCATGCGAAGTGTGTGGAGCAGTAGGTCGCAAAAGTAAATTAAGCAGACATCAAAAGACTAAGACGTGTCAATCAAATAAGTCAAATCATAATGTAGAAAAATAAAATATTAATATCTAAATAGTTCTAATAATACATGCACTTATTAGAACTATTTAGTGGTACTTCTTCAGTTGGTAATGTAGCAAAGTCGCTCGGTTATAATGTTATATCATTGGATTTGAAAAATGCTGATATTAATTGTGATATACTTGAATGGGACTACAAACAGTTTGACAGAAACCATTTCAATTTTATTTGGGCATCCCCTCCATGCACTGAATACAGTAGGGATAAAACAACTGGGGTTAGAAAAATAGATTATGCTAATAGTATCGTTTTAAAAACCCTGGAAATTATAGATTATTTCAAACCGACATACTGGATAATAGAAAATCCCCAAACAGGATTATTGAAGGAACAACCGTTTATGAATGGATTGAAATATTTTGATGTGGAGTCTTGTAAATATGGGTTTAATTACAGGAAACGGACTAGGCTCTGGACCAACATAACAACATGGACAAATAGACCATTATGTAAAAGGGATTGTGGGAAGGTTAGGAATGGGAAACATATTGAAACTGCTCAACGCTTACCACCAAAAACTAAGGCGGAATGGGGTGATAATCCTATCATTCATAAACAGGAAGACTTGTATAAAATACCTTCTGATTTAATTAGTGATATTTTCGGTTGTTTGCTGTCGGGGGGATGAAGCATTACAAGCAACCAGCATCACAAACAACAAGTATCATCAGAAACCAGCCATCACAAGCGACCAGCATCATCACAAACCAGCATCACCAGCAAGGGAAAGAAAACAAACAGACAAACAAACAAAGAAACAAGCCCGAACACATTGCTATTTGTGCCCCTCAACGGGGCGCATCGTGCCCCTCGGCGGGGCGCATCGTGCCCCCGTGCCCCTCGGTGGGGCGCATCGTGCCCCTGTGCCCCTCGGTGGGGCGCATTGTGCCCCTCGGTGGGGCGGTGGGGCGCATCGTGCCCCTCGGTGGGGCGCATCGTGCAGTTAAAATGTTGGTGGCTGGTTGATTGGCTCATGAGTGGCAATGAACACACCTATCTTTTTAGAAACAAAGAGTTTAAGGTAAAACAAATTCTAGAAAGATTGTTAAGTGAATACACTAAAGAATTAATCAAAGAACACAAAGAATACTATGATGAAGACGGAATGAGAGAACATATTAGCAAGAATAATAAATCTTTAGTTTATTCATAATATTTAATTATAATATGATTAAACATTGTTTTATAGTCTAACAAGAAGGTTAAGACATTTAAATTAAACCTGAAACCCAGACCAGCCGACCAGCAACCCCCTAGCCAAAACTACTTAAAGAAATATTACCTTATATATTAAGAGAAAAATGAACGGTGATGGAATCAATAATTATATCGATAAAAAATGCTATGATTGTTGTCACTTCAAAAAAGAAAATATGGAATTGTATAAATTGAGTTTACCTAATGAAATAGTGAATAATATTATTAATTATTCAATGGATGAAAAAGACGAATGTGAAAATTGTCAGGAATGGAGAGATAATCAATTTTTAATCAAATGTCTGTTGAGAATAAAAGGAAGACATAATAGAAATGTAGAAGATTATATTTTAATATTTCTAACTGTAAATAAAATACCACCTTACGATTATGTTAAACAGTTTCTTAAAATCAGTAAGAAAAATATGACATGATTTATGATATATTATGGATGTTGGGTTATAGTCAAGAGAAAGGAGAAGATGTTAAAGAAAATATCAAATTATTTATTGAAAGTAAAAAGTTTAATGTTCAGAATACAGTGAGAGATGTTAATATTATTTTTAAAATGATGTATGAAAGAAGTAAGACAAACCAATTAGATTATTATCCTGAACTGAAATTATGATCATAATATAATAATAACATGTAAAATCTTATATGTTATAATTATACTGAACTTTTAACCTATAAATGAAAATTAATGAGAACAATACTAACAAAACAAATACACCACCAACACCCCAGAACTTGAGAACTACTAAAAGGGCTACCTCTTTCAAATGAAAAAAATGTCGGCCCCCAGCCCAACAATGAACAAGGCGACAATTTACCCAAGTGATTACCTTAACGAAAACGATAAATAAGCTCCCTAAAAACCCTCTTTTAAAAACGAATAAGGTGGTTAATAGGTTTGAGATGAATATAACAAACATAACAGGGGACCATCAACAGACCACCCCCCAGGCCCCCTACTTTCTCCATTTTTTAGGGGGGGGGGGGGAGGAGGGGGGGGAGGAGGAGGGGGGGGGAGGAGGGGGGGGAGGAGGGGGGGGAGGAGGGGGGGAGGAGGGGGGGAGGAGGGGGGGAGGGGGGGGGGGAGGAGGGGGGGGAGGGGGGGGGGGGAAAGGGGGGGGGGGTCTCTAAATCATTGATGTGTTTCAATCTTTTCGGCTCAAATAGTCTCCATGACCCTAAAAACATGGGGTCATTGCCCAAAACAATATGATCATTGACCCTAAAAGTGGTCGTGGAGACTCTAGGTACTTTTTCACCCGGAAAAAAAGCTCTTCTTCACCCGGAAAACGTTGATATACCGTGGATGGTTGCGAAATCCATTTCGCAACCACCTAAAGAACCCTGGAATGATACACTTCCCCCATAAAGACCAGCGAACAATGGTTTCCAATGGTTTCAAAGTGGTGTAGGATTCTGTCCATCCACGGTATCAACAGCCCAAAGTCGCGTACATTTATGCACCCCCTCGCCATCCGTACATTAAAGAAGGTGGGGGGGGGGGTGATACGTAAATCCAGAGAAATACAACTCGACGGGACTACTTCTTCAGAAATTGGAAATAATAAGACCAGCATCCACTAGGGACCCTGAAACCATGAAGACCCACATGGGGATTTATGTCCAATGAACCAAGGGTGTTCTACATGAACAAGTCATAGCCATATGACCAGCAGTGCTTCTTGGAAGGTACTGCCGCTGCCATGCATGTTCACACGCACATACCGACGCGTACGCCGTGTTCAAGAGTGCCTGCGCCCGTCTACACGGCTTGAGCTTAATCAATACGAGGCGCCTAGGCAGCCATGTTGTACGAAGCTGATACCGTTGGACAACTTTGTGGGCGATGAGTTCCCACATTTCGATCCAACGCAAGCTCCTTAGCTCCCAAGGTAATCTTGGCAGCCAGGAGATCCAAAGACAAGATACAACCACCCAACTACCAATTGCCGGGTCAATCCGCAACGCCTGTGTAGCAAGAGTTCGACCAAAAGACTCCAAACGGCCAAACATCATGTTGATTCAGCTGGTTCATGAATTTCCGATCAAAATCGGATATTGTAAGGAATCGCAAGGGGAGCGCCAGAAAACACCACAATATTCCATTGGGTAGGGAAGCAGGTAAACATTCCACACGGAATGTGATGCTTCCTGTTCGAAAGCTTTCCCAAAACAGACTAGGTTCTCACTTGCTGAGGTGATGGGGCAAAACAAGTCGGAAGCGGGTGAAATTTCCCACACCGAATGTGATGCTTCCTGTTCGAAAGCTTGCCCAAGACAGCTTAGGTTCTCACTTGCTGAGTTGATAAGCCTGGCAAAAAGTCTGACTAATATTTGTTTACCACTAAACTTGTTTCTGAAAAATCGAGTTTTAAAGTGCAGGAACTCAAGAAGCGAGACTTGCGCGGCACCTACAAACCTCGAGGTTGGCCAGATGCTTGCCTTGCAGGAGAAGTCGTCGGAAATGCCAAAGCCCTTCTCGCACTCCGAGCACTGGTTGTCCGCGGTCCTCTCCTGAGATGCAGTCCGCCCAAATCCACCGAAGCCACGACCGAATAAGATCTACCTAGAGTCTCCATGACCCTATAAAAATGGGTCAATGACCCCATTGTTTTGGGTAATGACCCCACTTTTTAAGGGTCATGGAAACTCCAGGTACGGATCGTCCCATGCATCCAAGCTGATTGCCGATTGCTGGCGTCAAGTTTGAGGTGACCGGGTGAAAATCGCAGTCGCCAAACAAAACAGAGCGTCTCCTGAAGGCACCCAAACACACGAGCGCTCAGATGTTGCTTACATATTCCAACTCATCGTTAAGTCAGCGCAAAACATTCGCGGTTAGCATTGAACAAATGTGCCAAAGCATACCAAAGCATTTGGGGTACTGCGGAATGAAACCTCCACTGGGCTCTTTTCCCATCCTTTTGTCACCCATTCCCAAATCTCATCAACTTGCCAAGCGCTCCAACCAGCCTCGATTTCTTTATACTCTTCCCCCAAAAAAGACTCGTCCGTCCGGGGCTGGTGCAACTCATTCCCTGCGCGGACTGCGGACTTTGCGGAATTTCCCCACAGTGCCCGGTGAGTGGTGAGGGGCATGGGTGGCGCGGCAGTGCTTGCAGCCCTCGAGGCTCTCCACGTCGCAGGCGAAGGCTTCACAGAAGCCCTGCGAGCTCAGCTTGTAGCCCTCGTTGCCTCAGACGCTGAAACGGGCGCTGCTGGCAGGTCGCACTCAATGGCTGGTACCTAGAGTCTCCTTCTGACCGAATCAAAAATGGGTCAATGACCCCATTGTTTTGGGTAATGACCCCATTTTTGTTCAGGGTCATGGAGACTCCAGGTAAGCCATGGGAGTCCACTAGAAACAGTTAGAAGAAAATGCCGGCCTCGGATGGCCTTCGGGACTTCTCCAACAAAAACTGGACTCCGACCAACAGTTGATCAACTTCGCCGGCAGCTTTCCCATTCAAACCCCAAAGCTGATGACTTTACCAGTCTTGGAGGTTCCCAAAAGGGAAACGGAGGAAACCCCTGTGCGAGAAAGTGGGGGCTTCGATCAAAAAATAGGGTGACCTGGGGTGCTACAGACATTGTCGTCCGGCGCGAGCCGGACGGAACCCGTTTATTGGAACCATTCTTCCTGTGTCCGGGTCCCCTGAGAATGGGTGGGGATGTCGATGATCCTCATCCACAGGGTGGGGAAACAACTACAATCTCTGGTCTTGGCTTCCGTTTTACAAACAAGGCAGGCATCTGGCTTCGCATGTGGCGCAGCTACCCACGATACAAAACGCCATGACGAGCATAACTGAGCGTGACGCATGCATCGTACCTATCACTTCCTGAACCACCCTTCGTTAACTAAATTTCTGCCCTTAGCCCAAACGTATTGCAAAACCAGGGGTCGTCACCAAAATATGGTAAACGTACACTTTTTCCTGCTTCGAGCGTTTTTCCCAAAACCGGGCTGGTCGGTCCTCCAAGATGATCTTTCGTTGAATTTTCGAAAGGAGCGAGCAGAAATCGAAGTGCAAAACGAGCGCAAATATCCGCAAAACGAGCGCAAATATCCGCAAACGAGTGCAAATTTAAAAACCGTAACAATGCCCGCCTTCCTCTAGATGGAAGAAGGGGATTTGGTCGAGCGTTTTTCGGGGGGCGAGCGTTTTTTGGGGGGTCGAGCAGAAATCGGTAATTCGAGCGTTTTTTTCTCGTACCTAAAAAAAAGGGCACGTTGGG
The DNA here is from genome assembly GCA_963377175.1 of Effrenium voratum. NCBI lineage: Eukaryota > Dinophyceae > Suessiales > Symbiodiniaceae > Effrenium > Effrenium voratum. The sequence continues at coordinate 35,996 of CAUJNA010000083.1, forward strand.
TGCCTCAGGTTGTAGATGAATACTAGTCCAGGGATTCTCGCCACAATATGCTTGCCGATTCCAGCGTGGGAAGAAACACGCATACTTGTATGTTACTCAACGTAAAACCATGATGCTAAACCAACTCGTCAGATCTCAGTTTTCCCAGTCAAGACATCAGTGAGATCCCTATGCGACTATCAACAGCTGCCACGTTCAGGCCGGCTTTCCATGACTTAGGTAAGACTTTCCCAGCTCGCACGGGTGCGTCGTGAAACGAGGACCCCCTTTTGATTTCGCTTCACAGCCCACAACACAAGCACCAACCCAAGGAAGACGAGACACCCACAGTGTCCTATCCCGAAATGGCCACCGAGGGCCAAGTGAACAAAGTCCAAGCGACCCGAAGTGACGTGAAGCCGGCGTGCAAGCCAAAAATTCCCAGTGCTTCCAGCCTGGTGCTCAGTAGACAATGAGGGAATGACCCCGACAAAAACCATCCCCTATGGCTTCCTTTAAACGAATCCCCACGTTCATTCCCTCATTCCCTACTGAGCACTAGCAAGATAGTAGCTCTAGTTTTACATCAGGATTTCCCCTGGTGACTGGAAGCACTTTGAATTATGCCCAAACAAAGATCTTATGAACATCCGACAAAGTCAGTTTGGCTTCTTGGAACACAATCCCACCTGGCCAGGACACATTCCAGGCACTGATCGTCTGCAGTTCTGGCCTGTCTCAGCACGAGGAAAAAACACAGCTGCATGATCATCACAACAACTCTTGCCCTCCCACCGACTAACATGCAAGTGCACAAACGACTCCTGTAGAAAGACTACTTTCCTCTTGGAAAGGGGTGTTGTCCACTTCCATGTTAGGTGGGAGGGTATCCCGTCAGGGAAGCAATTTTTGTGTTGCATATTGGTTGGCCACCGCTTGGTTGCCCGGTCAGTCCAGCTTCACCAGGCACCATGCTAAATACTCGGGTGTCCCCTCATATATTAGAGTGAATGATTCGTCCAACACGTGGCTCCAGGAGCGAATCATACACGGGTCACCAAACGGAGATTCACCAACCGGAGTTCCTCCAACATGTCGCCTGCCTTGGGCCTAAAAATAACCCAACAGTTAAACCGGTAAATGGATATCCCCCCTTTTACAGCCGCCCGCCCTTTGTTTTGTTGGCTGCGTTCTTCGCAAACTCTTCAGCCACGATTGAAATCGAGAGGTGGCGAAGCTGAGGGTGCCACATGCCAGCCGCAAAAGATTTGTAAGAAAGGACCCTCATCAGGGTGCAATCTTTCTGGCCGTTAACTGGGTCCTCTAGTGGAGAGGTTAGAATAAGGGTACCCTTTTTCCTGTAGTCTATCTATTTTAGTAGGGGAACCCTTCCCAAAAGAAGGGTAAAAGGGCACTAGTGGGAGACCTTGATGATGGTCAATGCCTTCGTGCAACACGAGCTGGTGCATCCTTTCTGGATGTGAAGACAATCATGGAACCCCTAATGGGCTGAAGGTCAATGCCTGCGTGCAACAATAAAACTCAAGCTGTGTCTGCCAGGGACCGTCTGGGGATTAAACAAAAACCAGCAAACCGGAACAAAAAGACTGCACCACCTACATCCACCCACGTCCAACCCACGCTCAACAATTCCAAACAATTCCACCCAACCATACCTCACAATGCATGCCAGCCAAATCACAGCTGGCCCAACAAAATCCAATTGGAGGTCAGTGTCAGATTGCCATCAAATTGGGTTCCTTGCTTTCTTAGTCACTATTGACCCCCTCTGCAACAAGTGTTTAAGTTGTTTGTGGGTTCTGTTCGGAAAACCCAGCGGATGTCCGCACATCCCCTGCTACAAGTTAGACTTTTAGTGGGTTATATAACTTGAAATATCCACTAAACCCACTAAAAAAACTGGAAAAACAGGAAAAACACCACGGGACCGGATGGATGGGAAGCCACTAAGTTAAGGTCGAAAGATATCCGTGACCCAGCTTCCATTTGCAAAATTGCCGCTGGAAAAAATGGAGAACATATGTCGGGTAGTCACAAACTCCCTTCAAAGCCAACGGAGGAAATAAGACAAACATCTTCAGCAAATGGAAACCTAGTTGGCTGTGCCTTTTTGAGGGTCACCCGTGTTTGGGGTTGGTTTCAAGGGAAGCAAAGGAAAACACCACATGTCTTTGGGTCCACACCCAGAAATCAGCAAGCCACTTGGGTTTGCGAATCTTTTTTCGGCCCTGCCTCGAGGTCCCTGCACACCTTGCAGGCTCTTCCAGGACCTGTGAAGCACTGGAAGGTATTCGCTTCCACCAGGCTCATCCGCGTCCTCGGCTCGGGGGCTCCGCGCGAAGAGGCCGACTTGGCCCGACTTGGCCCGCTTGAGGGCCATGGGTACCGGTGGGGAATTTTGGCAGAAAACAACTGGCTCACCAAGATGCGCGGGAAAAGCAACCAGCAAACCCTTCCATAGCCTCAAGAGTGATACTTTGATAGGTTTGCGGTGAAGGCTGCATGTCCGAAGGGCGGAATGACGACCAACTGACATGGTCATCACAACAAAGGTGACTCATAGGGGCTCGCTTGGGACCTGTGCTCCATCGGCTCTGGCGTTGGAGCAAGGACGCTTGCTGTGGCATGTTGGAAACTTGGCAGGAAGGAAACAATGTGTCGCCAACAACAAGTTGACACATAAGAAGCACAACAGCAATCAACAAAACAACTGGATCTGAAACTCACATCAACACAATGATACATAAAGCAGAAAGACACACGATACACCTCCAGGGACAAATGGGAAACAAGCAAGCACAGTAACACATACAACAAACGGAAGACTCAAACAAAGCATGTCAACGACAAAGAAACTAATCAACACAATGCTGTATAAGGAACATGTTTAACAGGAATCTGAAACACGAAACGCAGCGATACCTACAACAGAAACAAAACTGTGGGCGATTGGGAGACCAACAACACATACCACACTAACATCATTGTACACACAACATGCAGAAGCAAAACACATACGCACAAGGAAATTATCAAACAATCTCTATATGCATAAAACATGAAGACATGCAACACACACACACACACGATGATGCGTTGTGTACATGGAACAGCAACGCACGTCAGGGCATCAACCATTCCACACACATACTGCTACAACCAACATTATGCAATTCCCGTCAACATGATGCAACAAACACACAATCATGCATAAAGCAGAACAATAAAACACACTTCAATTCAAACAAGGACGACTCTAGAACAGCAATACACTACATACAACAAACGTACAACAAACACCATAGAGAAACATCCAACACCCAGCCAAACAACACAAATATGAAACAGGACCAACCAACCACAGTTGTACATCCATGACTACACCCAGCACAACTTCAAACATAAGACATGCAACATGAAATACAATTACACACATCCAAATAAACAGGCAGGTAGAACAACCACAATTAACAACGTACAACAGAAAGAAACGTAACACCACCCACCCACCGTACTCACTTCCTGAGTGGACTGCCCAAAACAAATATCACCGAACTTTTGGTTTGCCGCTAAAGTGGCAACCACGCCCAAAAAGTGACTCAAGTAGGAAACCGAACTCAGGGAGTGAGAATCTCGCTCCCTGAGTTCGGTTGAGATGGGGGGGTTCGCCGTTCTCATCTAAATGGGGGAGCTTCCCAGCTGCGCCGGGCGTCACTCGGCTTCGCAAGGAAGGCCTCGCTTCGGCGTGGGCCGCGGCGTCGGCTTCCGCATGAGGGGAAGGCGGAGGAGTCGTGAGGAGGGCCGCGTGCTCGCCGGAGAGGGCAAGGCCGGAGCCCTTCACGGTGACCTGAGTCACAACCGAAACCCAGTACAAAAAAACCTGAGCAATAAAAATAGAAACCAACAAAAAAAAAGAACAACAACAACAAATCAACCTGAGTCACAATTAAGACCCAGTACTAAAATCTGGGTGAATTGTATTAGTTCACCAGCCTGAAATAAGGTGGTTGGGGGGCCCACATAAACCACCATTTGGAGTGAGGTCGTGTGAGGTCGTTATAATTCACCCAGTCAAATGGTCGTAATCCCAGAACCATGCTTCAGGAATTAAGAAGGCGGCCATTTCCCCGGCTATGGCAAGTGGATGGTCCCTAACCTTCATCTACCCGGGTGTTTGTGGCTCAACATCCAAAGTTGGAGCCCGGAGCCTCGTGGTAGCCCGGTGGATTGGAGGTTCGGCTTCTACAAGATCCAGGGCTTCAACTCCCAGCCGCCAACTTAAGCCAGCATTTAGAGGGCATATGAGTCATCGCCAACACGGTTTTCGGGTTGGTACCGGAATACAGCGGAGGTGGGAAAGTCCAGCGCATTTGGGGGGGGGGACCCTACCCAAAAAAAGGGGTAAAAGGGCACTACTGGGGGACCTAGGTTTGAGCCGCACTCAGATTGAAAGGACCCCCCAAAGTTGCCCGGAGGCCTGCGACGCGAACTCGGAGCGCGAGACCAGGCCGTCTTGGTCCAGGTCCAGCTGTTGGAAGCCGGGCAGTGAGCGACCACGTCCAAGTTCATCCTTTCAGGGCATCTCAAGGCACAAAGTGAGTCAAGACCGTGGATGGTTGCGAAATCCATTTCGCACCACCTAAGAAACCCTGGAATGACACGATTCCCCTGAAAATACCAACAAACAATGGTGTCCCATGGCTCTCTGAAGTGGTGCCGGATTTCGTCCATCCACAGTAGGTTCATCTCTCGGGAATTTACCGAACATATTGTAACATACCCTCCTTCCACGATGGAAGTTGACAGGGAAATTCCCCGGGCAAGTAAAAGCCCAAACCGTCCAAGAAATATGTTGAGACATCATCCCCTTCAACCAAACCCAAGGCATCCGCAAATATTTCGGAACCCAGAGAAAAAAATGGGCCTTTGGCTGCTTCATCAAGAAGGGCCCTGCGTTGCGGATGGGGTACTTGGCCCCCTGATGGGGAAACCAAAGGCGAAAGGTTGACTCGCTTGGCTTTTGCGAGTCCTCCGAGAGGCCGTCGTCCTGGTCAAGGTCTAGCTCATCAAAGACCAGGTTGAGGTTTTCCCGGCTCTCGCCTTAGGGTGCTCGGTGTGCGACGTCCGGGTAACAAAAATCGACTGGACACAAAACAGTGCACTCAGTTTTTTTTTCTTTTTTTGTTTTTTTAAAATGTTCCTTTAAAAGGCGTTTTGGGGTTTTGGTACTTGGAGTTTTCTTGGCAAGTTAGCCCACCTGGGCTACAACCCACTAGCGACAGGTTTAGCTCCATTGAACGGGGAGAACCTACAGGCTTCAACCCAGATCAGCAACAACTATCTTCTTTCTGTTTGCCGAACACAGCTTTGCTTTGACGACCCACCCTCGGAACCCATGATCTTGTTGGACATACAGCTAAAAACAGGGGTTAGCCACCTGGGTAGCAACACACCAATGACGGAGTCAGCAACAACTTCGGGGAACCTACAATAGGTCCTCCAGTAGAGAGGTTAGAATAAGGGTACCCTTTCTCCTGTAGTCTATTTTAGTAGGGGAACCCTCCCCCAAAAAGGAAACGGTAAAAGTTGGCACCTAGCTGGGGGACCTAGTACAATAGGTTTCAATCCAATCCAAAAACATATCTCAGGACGGCCTCTCTCTGACTTGTGGCCTCCGAAAGCGGCTTCCTTCTCTGCAGTCTGAGAGGCTAAGCTTCCGGGCAGCCACGTGCAAGGCCAGCAACAGGACCAAGCCTTGACCGGAGATTCAAGCGATCTGATAGCCGCCATGTTCGGTTCCAAACAGGTGTCCATCATATGGTGTGTCCTTTTTCGAGGGAACCCTTTCTTGGTCTTTTTGGAAGGGAAACTAAAAGGAAAACCGAAGCCACTTATGTCTCTTAAAATAAACACACACTCATAGTATATGTCTCCAGTGTAACTTGCGCCAATGGACAAATTGGGGCACGCGGGGATATCCTCTTCACAAACACTTGGTAAACCCAAAAAGGGAGCACCAACCACTGTGGCCCCAAAGAAACCTAGAAACCTCCCAGGTGTAGCAAAAAAACAACCATGGCCAAAACTCAAAAAGGAGCTCTTAACCAAGGCATGTGGGCCAAGAGGAACCTCCAAGTAGCAAACTTTGAGTAGCCAAGGCCTTGGTGTACTTTGTCTTAGCCACATGCCGTCTCGCTAAGATAGCCTAAAAGCCGATCCATGGGCTTGCGTTGTCGCCTTTTTTTTTCTTCTCCGTTTTGGGTCGCAGCCGGTTGAAGGATTGATTCCCGAGACCCAAAGGAAACCACCCGTTTTGGGGTTCCCTTTGACATCTCCACAGCGCGTCACAGCGCGTCGGCAAAACATTTCTCGCCGGGAAAAGTCATGTACCTGGTATCGGAACATGTCCTACCTGGGTGTATGACCTGCGCCTTCGTTCAAGACTATCTTGTTGACAAATCAACTCATTGGGAATGCTCAAACAAAAACAAGTACAGCTCTCTTTTTGCGCTTGTCTTTTTTATGGTTGCGTGTTGTTGGCGTTTTGTTGGTGTGTTTTGCTTCTCCGAAAGGAACCAACCTCGTCATTGTTTCCGGGGACATGTTTACGAGAGCTCCATGCTCGGAAGGACCTTCCACTGCAGGCCCCTGGTTACTTGGTAGTTCCCATTAAACAAAATCCCTGCCACGAAGCAAATATGAACACAGGATAAATCACTTTTGAGAGGAACACCCACCTCGTACATCATCCGTCAGGAGTAATTTTCACTGTCCCAAACCTCCAATGATTTCTTAATGGGATACAAGGCACTTGCTGCTGGATGGTTGATTTTCATTTAAACCCCTTCCAACAGAAAAACACCTCGTTGCCCAACAGCAAGACCCCCCTTCCGGAACTCTGCGACAAACTTTTCCAGAGCCTAGCTGGGAGACTGACTTGAAAGCTTCACTCGATGCGTCACACATCGTCTTGGCCAAGTGTCGCTTCATTCAGTCAGGCGGGACGAACGCGCGCCTCCGCTTGAGCCGAAACCAGCCATCGCGCCAATGGGCTGGTGGCCAAAACCACACAACCTTTGCCAAGCAGTCGGTTTTGTTGAGAGCAGCCTGTTGGGGGTTCGAGGGGAGCAATGGGAAAGCCACCTATACATAATGTATCTATATATATATAGTTTGTTGTTGTTGTTTTTCTTTTTAGGGGGGTCTACTGTTTCAAAAACACCCGCAAGGTCGCCAAATTGCAAGACTAGCTGTGGGCATCATCTCTCTCTCCCTCCCTGTGTACCAGACTTACGTATTGGGCTACAAGGCACTCAGCGGTTTGTATTTGCTGTGACATCTCTGACACGGCTTTACCCCAGCAAAGAAAGCTTTGGACCTGTAGATAAGCGAAGCAAATCATCTCCCCCGTAACTAGTCGGATGAGCACTACTGAGGCTGCACGGTCTCTCAGAAATCTGTACGTATTCCAGATCCACAAGTGGCTGTGACGATATCCTGATTTGATTGCATCCTTCCTGCGGACTGTCCTGCACTGTTTAAGGATGAAACGGCATTCGTTTTGTTCGCTTCATTTTCAGTGGGGGGATCCAGCCAACTAAAAGGATCCCACTCTGTATTATATAGTCCTGCCGTTCCTCACTGTTGAGCATCGAAATAGACAAAAAGCCGACCGATCAAAGGGCCCTGCCACAGCGATACACGATTGCTGCCGGGAAGAATGGCAAATGCAAAACAACATGCCACGTATATATATATATATATACTTGTGCAACCTCAGGTTTTGCCTGGAGAACCAAACACCTGATGCTTGATGTTGGTGCATGCACATGTTGCGAAGCGTGAAGTGCAACATCATCTCCAAAAAGACTCCGGTGTCGTTCTTTGCTGAACGTGTTTAGAGCCACACTGAGCCAAGGGAGCAAAACCAGTTGGACGCGAGAATCCGATACGCGTTGGCTGGATGGATACTGTATCGCACGGCTCAAACATGACAAAAACACAACCTTGCCTCCCTGCCTCATGGACTCACTGCAGCCAGCAATCGGCAAGTCACGGCGTTGAAGACAATTATTTCACACTGCCCCGAGACTCACCTGGCTTTCGATTCCTACCGGCTGCGCAGGTTTTGTGAGTAAACAGCCCTGCAATACAAACATGTATGACAAATCAGTTAATTTTCTCCCGTCATGCCAGCACTTGTAAAACCATGCGGTTGCGCCCACGTGGACTTCTGGCGCTGCTTTTCCTCGCGACCACTCTCCCGTTGTGCTTGCTTACAGCCCGATCTTGCCACGGCGCCTCAGTCAGCAGCACGCAGGTTTGAAGTCCACTTAAAGCGAATGGCATCCAGCTGCAGGGTTCTACTGTTTGGCCACCCTAGGGTAGACTTAAACCCAGGAGTGGTTCATTCCCCCCAAAAGGAGACCCCCTGGGTTTAAGCCTATCTTAAGGTAGTCAAAAAGTGGAACTCTGTCCAGCTGAAACAAGGAAGGTTCCGTGAGTGTCAGTGCGGCGCAAAACAAAGGGCCTGCGGGCCTTTGTGAGTCCGTGCCCAAAAGCGCCCAGCTTGCAAACAGGGCTGAAGGAACAATCCAGGACCCGAAGGCCTGCTACTCTTCATAGCTTGGATAGAGCTAGGTTTTTCTTCAATTCGCTCAAGTCCAGAAGTTGCCTCAAAATTCTAGTCCCGGGACAGGCAGTCGAATTTACGGAACCTCATCTCATATACCAACGTTGGGTTTGTAACCGCTGCCATCTTTTCAGCGCATCCCCGGCGCCACAGGCGCCACGTCTGATTCATTTGAGGCCATGACCAGTGACGGCGGAACTTGTTGTATCCTCAGCCAGGCAGCGTCCAGAGTGGATGGCCACTCCAACGGTTTTCCCCAAACACAGGAAGTGCAGGAATTCTGGAAGTGAGGATCGGGTTGGGCCAACCCTGGTGTGAACATCATGAATCCACATTGTCTCGAACATCTGGTTCATGGCACTTGACGTATTGGCCTTGTAGAGCCACTCGCATTGTCCCATGCCCTCGATACTCCACAAGCCTCGTGTTCGTGATTGGGGGTATAAGCGTCATGGGCAACTTCTGGCTTGCACTGTGCAAATGGCTTGCAGCACAAATGTTGTACTTTGCAAACCATCATTTTTGTTTGCCTAAGTCTACTGGAAAACACAAAACATATTTCCAACAGGGAAAATAATAATAACTATCATTATAGTAATATCAACAATAATCATAAAAATCTTAAGCAAATGCAAGATCTAGATTCAGGATTCACAGCTGCCTGCAGCATGGAAGCCTCCAATGCAGGCAGAGTGCTCATTTGCCTCGTTGGACTTTGTGCCAGGCATCCCTGTCAGCTCCATTTGGCAGGTTTCATAAGCTCAAGGCTCCGAAAATGTCCCTACTGTGGATGGACGAAATCCATTTCGCACCACTTTGAAACCATGAAAACCAGTGTTTGCTGGTATTTTCAGGGGAATCATCAGCAACCAGGGTTTCTTAGGTGGTGCAGGATTTTGTCCATCCACAGTATTTCTCGCGCCCGGATCTAGACAACAACCATTTTTATCGGGGTGAAGGGAGTTACCGAAACATGAGGCCGGTGCATTTCCATAGCCACAAGTCCCACATGCTAGACTTTCCGGGGAACCTCCGAACAAGGGAATTGATGGTAGACTTTCCGGGGAACCTCCGAACAAAGGAACTGAACTCCGCCAATGGTCTGGAAAAGAGAATCCTTTCCTTGGCTTTGAGAAATCATCCGTCTGTGCCGCTGGACAGGGCAGAATGCCTTGAGAAGTTGCAACCAAAAGTCATGTACCCCTTAAAGCGTCACCTGAATGTGTGTGGCTCTTTAAGGGGTAGCCTTTGGGTGATTTTAAGGGACGCTAAAACGACTTATGACCTTTAGGGGTCCCTCTAATTTGACACAGACAGCAATTGCCCGCATCATGTCGCCAAGAAGAAACAATGTCAAAACGGAACCGCCCGAGTACAACTCCGCTCCCGAAATTGGGGTAAGAGAAAACACATTGTTCGGAGCCGCTTTCACCCCGCAGCCACTAACCATATATACGTCTAAAGTAGCCTGGAGAACCCAGAACTGTCCAAGGTCCCAGCGAATCTTGGTGCCAGTCTTGAGACGGAACCACTGCCTCGAATGGAATTGCGCCGCAACATCTGGGGATAAATGGGGTCTCAAATATTATAACCATGCTTTCCAGTGATCCTTCTGTCCAGAAAATCCAAACAAACAAAAACATCGCAAGCAAGGGGAAAACTGGTGGGACAAAATAACAACGATTGAAATCCCTAACATTGTGGGGAAACCGTCAAACAAGCTGGCTGCTACTTGGCGTTCCTTCATCGTCCAGGGTGCGAAATCAAGATATGAAACGTGTCGAGAAAAGGCATCAGCTTGAGCTAAATCTGAGGTCTGTGCCTCTCTTTTTGCTCCGTGGAATAAAAATCACAACTCCATGACCGACGGATACCCACAACAAGTCGGCAAGGCTTCAGTCCTGGAACTGACAGAACCAGGCTTCTGCATTCAACGTGTGCTTACTTAAAAGGAATCAAGCTCGGTTGCCCCTTATGGATCAAGAAAATAACAGCTCCTTTTGGGGCCATGCCTGAAATGGTTACCAAATCAGTCCACTGGTTAGGTCGCTGCGCTTGGGGCTCCACTTTCAGCTGGCTGGACTTGGCGATTCCCCGGCCCAAACGCGCACAAACCCAGGACCCCCGGCGGCAAGGGTCGATTCCTGAGGCGCACGTGAGTTGAAGTGCCATGGTTCTGTGTGGCACCCTGACATCAGACAACATTGAGGAGTCAGGTCGCTACTTCTTTTTTTTTGCGGAGGTCGCCGCATGAAGATAGTACCCATAGAATTTGCTTCGGGCCACTCAGTCTTGGGAGCTTGCTGCTTAACAGTCCTCTCAGTCTCCGACGGCATTCCCTCCATGTAAGTAACCTGTGAGTAATGGTAAGACACGATGAATCTGGGTGAATTGTAATGTTTCACCAACCTGAAACTTGCGGTGGTTGGGCTATTCCCCAAATAAACAACACCACTTGGGGTGAATTCGGTCCTGAGGTCGTTACAATTCACCCTGATTGAAGCACCGATGCCGCTTGCCGCTTGCCGAACTGGGTACCTGGTACAGGGGGCCCAGAAGGTTTGCCCACCCAAATCCCCGCGAGAGGAAAAAAGAGCACGGTCCACTTAGCCCGACATCCAAAGGTTCAGCTGAGAATACCGGAAGCTCTGGCAAGACTCATTCCCTTAAGGCGGGTCAAAGATTGGGAAACACACCAACCAATAGCCGGAAACTGGAAACCGGCAAAGCTTTTCCTCTGCACTCTCCCGCTGGGAGTTTAAATGAAGCCAACTGCCGGATTGGATTTGGGTCCAAGCAACTATCAATTTGGGCATGTGTCAAAATGGGGAGAAAAAAAGGGGGGGACCCAGAAACGGTGGGAAGTCAGTTCAATTATTGGCTTCTTCTTCTGCTTTTGTCTGTTCGACCGAAAGCTGAAAAGGGTACCCTCAACAAAAACACACTCTTTTTTAAGCGAAAGCTAAAAAGGGTAGCCTCAACAAAAAAACACACATACACACACACACACACACACACATTTCTATATTCAGAGACAGTCTCCTCACAAAGGAATCAAATCCACCGGTGACCCGCGCCCACGAAAAGAAAAAAGGCTGAGCTCTTGGCTGCTTGATCTTCTTCGCGAGCTTCATCTTCAAGGTGAAGGTCTTCACCTGAACTGAGTCACAATCAAAACCCCGTATCAAGATGGTCTACCCAGAACCATTCCCAGCCTGAAATAAGGTAGTTGGGGGAGCCATTCGCCACATAAACCACCATTTGGGGTGAATTCGGTCCTGTGAGGTCGTTATAGGTCACCCAGTAAAATGGTCAAATCCCAGAACCATGCTTCAATAAATTAAGCAGGCGGATATCCGCAGCTATATCTGGCCGGGCATGCCCCTTACTAATCTTCATCTACCCGGCTCAACTGGCCCAAATCGCGCGGGGTCCAATGCAACTCAGATGCCCAGTGGATTTCCACGGGGAAAAACAAGAAAAAAGAGCATCCGGTTTTTGGGGGGTGGTTGACTTTAAAGGGGAACCCAAAACCAAAAAAAAATGGAAAAAAGGGCACCACTGGGCAACTGGGCTGATGTGAAAGGGATGGATTTGAGAGGAAATACCCAGGCAAAGTACCTTCTTGGAAGATACTTTGGAGACCCCGGCTACGGAACTGGAAAGCACGAGGTTTCCTGTCTTATGCCCAGAACGCCTTCAAATGAGCTTCAAAGGAGAGTACAATGACCCAAGCCGGAACGAAATGCTTGCACGAGTAGTTGCAGGGCCATCATCTCGGGCATGCTCGCGTTTGGCAAAGCCTGGTTGCCTAAGTCTGGCCTATTGAGAGCCCCGGTTAGCCACCAAGGCTTTAGTACGTGCCTCACCGGGCAAGCCGAAAGCAAAACCCGCGGCAAGGAGTTGCCGAATTCCTGTACTGTAAAGTGGTCTCACCAGTCGAAGGAGCCCTTCGCAATGTAACATGTAAGACCCGCCGAATTGAAACGTTTCAAAGAGGGGAAAACCCCAAAAAGCTTGGCTTCCTCTCGGTTTCCCCTTAGAACAACTACCGATTTGAGGGGTGGGCGTCAGGTGCTTGTTTAGCTTGGACCCACTCCCCAACAGGTTGACGCTCCGAAAGGAACATCATATAGAACAATGCCATTCAGTATTCACCAAATGCCACCTCTCCAGTGCAATGTTTGTTGCATTTACTATAGGTTTTCCCAGTAGAGAGGGGTGAATAAGGGTACCAACTTTTTTGTCTGTAGTCTATTTTAGTAGGAGAACCCTCCCCCAAAAAAGAAACGGTAAACAAGTTAGCACCTAGCTGGGGGACCTAGTATACAGTATAACCATTCAAGATTCACCCAACTGCCCACGTCTCCGGTGGGAGAAGCGTCTCTTCTGCATTTCGGACTCCAGGGAACTTTGGGACTCCGAGACTCCGGCTGCGCCCATGATTCGCCTGGACGCGAGCGACGCTCGCCGAATCCCAAAGGTGGATCCCGGAAGCTCTGCGAGGTATAGCGCACCAGAGCCAACCAAAAGGTGAAAGATTCCATCTGCGTGCTGAGAAGGTTCCAGGAAAAAATGCGAAACATTATGTCCAGGAGTGATAGAATCCCGGTAAAACCAACAGGGAATATAATGAGACAAATTCTTAAGTAGATGGAAGTAATAGAAACCTGCTAAACAAGCAGGTCCATGAAGCCCCATGACTTCAAGAATGGCTGGTTTCAAAGGAACACGACGAAACCACCCCTCTTGGAGAGTCTCCTGTTTCACAACCATGAACTGATCGATTTCCGCCGCCCGAAACCCAAAGATCCTTTTGTGTTGCACCTGGGATTGCGACGACCACCAAAAAGGAGAGTTGCCTAAAACGAAAAGATTGGATAGTTCCAGGCCAATTTGCAGTGACAGTGGGCAGTGGACGGTAAACCGTGTACGTGTGATACGGTGCTGCTTGAACTGTGCAAATGATCTTCCCCAAAATGGGTGAGCACCTTGAGGGGGGTTGGGGGGGCTCATCCGTTTGTGCTCCTTCAGCAAGATCCCCCCACCTTCAGTTTGGTTTGGTCGGAGAGAGAGCGACTTAACCCGTACTCGAGCCAAAAGCCATGCCACCGTCGATCTTTGCCTACAGTTCAGTTGAACAAGGAGAAACAGTTCAGCGAGCATGCAGACAACCAAAATAAACAATACAGTGACAATGCAAAGGATTCAAGCAGGCAGGCAGGCAGGCAGGCAGGCAGGCAGGCAGGCAGGCAGGCAGGCAGGCAGGCAGGCAGGCAGGCAACCGGCAAGCAAGCACAGCAAGGAATTAGGCAGCCGCAGGCGGTCAGGCATTTTCTGGCGCATCCCACTCTGAACAACAGGCACATCACAAATTGTGCAGTCCTGGTGGAGAGAAAAAAACACATCTTGAAAGACTTCTGCCGAAACCGCCGCTGTGCATATTGCGCATGTGTTGCATGCACAGGGCTTGCCGGTCGAAGCATCGCCTTCTGCCTGGGTGGCAGGTCAGAAGTGCATAATGGTATGATGCTGTGGGAATCAATCTCCCAAAGCGCTGTAATCAGTCTTCGCCCAATTGGCAAAGACTTGTTTGGGCTGTTGCCGTTTAAGGCACGCCTGAAACAAAGAGCACGACTGCCGACCAGTCTGCGGCACAACATCTGCCGTGGCTGTATGCCGAAGAACAATTATGTGTCTCAAAGACATTGCAGCGAAGGCACACCTTCAAAGGATCCGGCGCCCCGCGACTAGCTTTGCGCTGAGCGCGCGACGTCCCAGAAGTTTTGAAGGCTCTCCCGCGTGCAGCCCTGAAGAGTCTAGGTCTGCAAAGGCGCCGTGTTCGAAACGAGTGACTGGGCTGTTCAAATTGGTACGCCTATCCAGAAATAAAGGCCACCCTTTTTGTAAACCAGGGCAAGGAGTAAGGCTGTAAGGAAGGAATTTGAACATGCCAGCTTGAAATAGACAGGGTCGGGTGGGCACGTTTGTGTGAACACACGACGGTGCTTAACGACATACGTTCACTCATCCTAACAAACATATCAGCCAGTATGACTACCATCATCAAACCTCAGCCCACGTATACCTAAACACGCGCACTGAGCTTTAGAACCAGTTGTAAGCCAACTGTTTGCGGTTGAATGACACAATGTATTAACAGCACAACACACGAGGTTGAATCAATGAACAGCCGTGGCAATATCAACAACAAGCTCAACATGGCATAGCAACTGTGACACCGAGATCTGCTCTTCAACATCTGAACGGACTGCTTTCTAGAAACGGCAAGATACTCATTGGGCAATGCTACTTCACTACTCCTCCATAAATGCGCAACCGACGATACAACTTCAGAGTTGGGAACTTGGCATAGTTTGGCGAGACAAACGCTGCGGGTCTGGCTTGGCGCATGAGACCTTGAGTATGTGTCTCTTGTTTAGGCCAGCGACCAGCCTTATCTCATCTTTTACGGTTTGGAGCTCCACTCACAATGGGAACTATTGCGGCGTTGCATCTGAAGAACATGCTTGCAGGTTGAAGACTCCAGCGTTCAGCTGTGGGCGGTTCGCGCTACAAGAAGCTGCAAGAAGATACCCTCCCCACCAACAAACATGGAAGTGCAGGAACCTAGTTTTTCTAAAGGGGTCTGCGCACTTCCATGCTAGTTGGTAGGAGGGTACACCGAGCAAACTTTTCAGGACGCTGCAATCCTTGCTTGTTAACCTCATAGTCAATCTCCATGGATGAGAGCTAGTCCAAGAGGTGGGCCGAATCGAACATGACCGACTGTAACAAAACGCGAGACCAAGGCTCAAGACACACCAACTTCCTACAATAGTTCTTCTTAAATATGCACCATGTTGAAGACAACGTCTGGGGTATACAGGGTCCCGGAAAACAGGTTCCCTCCACAATACTGTGGATAGACGAAATCCTACACCACCTAGGAAACGATGCAATGATACGATTCCCCTGTATATAAATACCAGCAAACAATGGTTTCCCATCAACTGAAAGTGGTGCAGGATTTTGTATATCCACAGTATCACTCCCCCGAAAGGACGCTGTATTCCCTGGCATATCAAGGCTTTCGAACACAGCTGCGTTTGCTCCCAAAACTGGAAAGAGCAAATGGCAACACGGCCAATGGCGCCAGAGCTCCGAATTACACCCCTCGGATGGGACACATGCAGACCAGAGCAGGCCCAACCTCTGGAATCTCCGCACTGACAAAAGGGCATTAAGTCATTCAAAAAAAAGGGTGCTGATCGTCACCAAGCAGGATTAAAGCATCGAAAGTGTGCCATACCCTTCTGTCTGGGAGAGAAAGAGACATCACTGCCGCGATCTCTGCTCTTGAGCAGTGAGGTACCAAATCACCTGTCGCGCATCTCACGACCCTTCGTGAGCTGAAAGGTATTCGGCGCTCCTTTCGGCGCTTAACCCGGTGGCTACGCTTCGCCTAGGTGGAGATCAGGAAGAGTGAAGTGATCTTCCACCCAAACCACGCTGTTCGAAAGCGGCCAAGACGGGCAACACATACCTTGGCTGCAGTTGACCCCTCTGCAAAAAGTAACACACTTTTTGTGGGTTTAGTGGAAAACGCCTTGATTTCAACCGAACGTTGGAAAAGTCTAAACATCCAATCCAATAGCAGTCAAGATGCTGTTCCTCAAAGCGAAACACGGGTGTCGCAGGAGGACAACCTGGATCGCGGCCTCAGCGAGAAATAACCAGCTTCGTTTTGGAGGCAGTTCCGGAGTAGTTGGCAGTGGCTCACCAAGAATGGATTTCCGAAAATAGCACCTTAGCAAATGAGACTAAAGACTCGAAAGACTCAAATCTGGGGTTTGCCCCAGTGTCATTTTGAGCGCGCTAGCTGCGACCAAGGGTTTGGCCAATGCCCTGAGAGGCTCCGAAGCGCTCAAGTTCGATGGCTAGATGAACACCTCTCAAAAAAATAATAACAAAAAAGCAACTCAACCTGAGTCATAATCAAAACACGGTATCAAAATTTGGTCGTAATTCCAGAACCATGCTTCAAGAATAAAGGCGGATATCCGCAGCTATTCATAGTTGGGATTGTCCCTTACTAAACTTCATTTGCCCGGGTCTTGAGCAAGTGGCTCACCTGAGCTGAAGGGGAGAAACCCAGCACATGGTTGATCAACATGGTTTGGACAACCCAGTTGCCCCAAAGGACCTAAACATATACAAGCTGAACTCTTTGGAGTCATGCCTAAAAAAGGAACCAACATGAGAAACCCAAAAGCTCAGTGGGTCGGCTTTGGACAACTGAGACAACAGGCGCCTACCAAGAACCAATCCAATTTGCTCAATAAGACACTCTGTTGTAGTGGAGCCAGAATTTGCGTCAATTTGTGGCCTAACCGTATTATCATGCAATTCAAACGCAGAACTGCCAATCGGTTCCATTGCTGCACGTCTGCGTGATGTCAACCAAGATTGCCTCAACACAAATTTGAGGTGAGGCTGCATACCTATAAGGCTACCTGGCTTGCCGTGCTAGGTCTGGATACCTCTATTCCTTAGTTTCCCTACGCCCTCTTTTCTTCCCCGCATCGAGTTGATCAATAAAACAACGTGGTTCTTCTTGAAGCACCCAACCCAAGGGGTTCCGAAGGCAAAAAACAAAACGAGCCAGCCGTGTGGATTTGCAAAACTAAAGGAAGTCGCTCCGCGCCCCCCATGTCCTCCTCTCAACCACGAATCTTGGTGAAAGATTGTGGGAAACGACATGATATTGGGGTCAATGACCCATTTTTGCAGGGTCATGGAGACTCTAGGGGGGTTCATACTGTGGATGGTTGCGAAATCCGTGGATCGCACCACCGTTCAGAAACCCTGGTGTCTGATACGATTCCCCTGTAACTACCAACCAAAAATGACTGCCGCGTGGTTTCGATTCAAAGTGGTGCGAAACGGATTTTGTCATGCGCGGTATATCCACCATTGTTTACCTAAGGATTGTCCCAATTGGGCAATTATTCGTGAAATCGGGGGCAACGAACCCTTGCTGCCGGGGCACTCACCCATCTCGCTGCACTCTCCTGCATGTTCCGTCTTCCATGAAACATGACACCTTGAACATCAACCATGACCTCCCCCCCCCCAAAGTGCACCCCGAAAGAAGGTCCATCGAGGGACACACCCAAACTTGTGATCTGAACCCAAACAATGGTGTTCCGCTTGGATTCCCTTGAAACCAACCTGAAAAGGGTACCGTCCACACAAACTCATAGGGACGGAGCATCTGCCTCCACCGAGAGCTGTGCACATGGCCATTGGGGAGAAAAAAGCTGACAGCCTTGCATGGCGCCTCAACTCGGTCTCCAGCCCACTCTTGAAGCTCCATTGCGAAACATGTCATCAGCTCCAACTGAAAACGTCTCCACGGAGGGGAGTCTGACAAGGCAACTTAAAGTGGTCCTCGGTGCATGCCTGAACATGTAGGATCGTTCGCTCAGGCACGCGCAAACTAGAATCTTGCTATTTAGAGGTTTGTTTACGGTTTGCGACAGGTTGGCGCCACATGCCCACCTTACAAATTCCCGAAAGTGCAAGCGTGCATTTTCCGAGGTGTTTGGACAGACTTGCCTGCATTTGGCTGGCTCACCCACAGCACCAAAGGCACCAAAGGCACCCAGAAACGGAATGATGCTGGGAGCAGCAATGTGCAATGCCGAGACCGCATCCGTTGGAAGGGGTTGGGGGAGATGTGCTCGGGTGGGGTTGACCAACCTCCCCCCCTCCGTACAACTCCCCACCTCATACTAAACCAAGGCCTCGCACCCTCACCCTTCTACAAAGGTTCCTTAACCAAGCATTTCCCCCTACAAGAACCCCCCACTCCTCTGTCCAGAGGGTCTGGCAATACTAGTACTCATTTTGCTTTGGAGAGGGAGGGGCTGAACACACGTAAACGACAATTGTTCACCCCACCAAAAAAGAAATGCATGTTATTCTTTGGGGTGAGTAAATGCGACTTTAACCCACGCTGCTTCAAACTAGATGTTGTCACCCCCGCCCCGTCTCCCGACTTCCCCCAAACATCCCCAAACAAAATCGGACCACAATGCCTGGCAGGGTCGTACATGTTTGTTTTTGAATGGGCACCCAAACAATGTAACTTGCAGATATGGACCTCTCCCCGCATTCTATTGGGATGTACTCGTAGGCTCTGAATAATACTTGCTTCTGCCAGAAACGCAAAGGCTCCGCTCGGACCAAAGCCACGGCTGTAGAACAAAGAAGTTCTGACAAGAACTTGCTGTTGGATTCATGATTTTTTGTTTGGATGTCTCGCCACATGCGGGAACCCCCTGAGTATTTGTTTCCTCTTGGCGCAAACACGTTTATTGACCTTGAATGCATCCCCAAAAGGGTATGCTCCAGAAACAACATGCTCGTTTCATCCCACAACCCCAAACCAACATGCGACCAAATGTGTAGATAGCACCTTCTCGGGGAACCTGGGAGCCTGGACCAATCATTTCCCAGGTGATCGAAAAGTGCGGCCGTGTGTGTGACTCATCTGCCTCCCTTCCGCTAC
Source organism: Effrenium voratum (assembly GCA_963377175.1). NCBI lineage: Eukaryota > Dinophyceae > Suessiales > Symbiodiniaceae > Effrenium > Effrenium voratum. The sequence continues at coordinate 55,204 of CAUJNA010000083.1, forward strand.
CGTGTCCAACTCCGTAACGGGTCCCTTCCAAGCACCAGCTGACCCCCCGGTTCTCCGAACTGCGCATTGCCTCTCTCAGCCCTTCCCCTCCAATGGCTCCTCTCGCGTGAGTCACAATCAAAACCCGGTATTAAATGGTCGACCCAGAACAAAGTAAGGAAATACAAAGGCGGCCGCAGCTGTTTCTGGCTGGGTTTGTCCCCCTACTAACCTTCATCTACCCGGGTTTTGATCGTGGCTGTGACCATAGGTGGCCATTTGGAAAAAAAATCATGGCCCTGGTAAATGGAACAAAACTTATCTAAACCAGTGGGACCCATCTAATTATTTTAAACCAAAACCTAAGGACGCCCTTTGGCTGTGACGTGACTCCTCATGGCTCATCTCACGCGAGCCCGACTACCCGACTCCGGCCTTGTGAGGGGCAGGTCGTCTCGTCGCAGCGCTCTACCGACTGCATACACAAAGGGCACTTCGTAGAGCGCCCCAGCCACGATACCACGCAGGGCTTGTGAAAGGCGTGGCCGCACGAGAGCTCGATCACCTAGACTTCCGGAGGGAGAGAGCTGGATGACATGGCGAAAGACATGTTTACTATATATATATATATCATGCACTTAAAAAAATGTACATATAGATATATATAACAAATATATATATATATATGTATTTATAGAAATATATGTAAATGATACCCCCTTAAACAAAGAAAGCAATGTTCTTTCAGCAGGATGACTCAGTAGGGAAATCATCATACAACACAAGTTGCAAAAACCCTGAATCAATGTGTTGTTCATCTCTGCAGTGAACATAATATTCAACAAACAAATGCATATTACATGCACCAAATGCGTATTCTTGTAGACACTGAGCATGGACAAATGCAAATGTCTCTCTCTCAAAGTAACATAAAAGAACATATAAAAAGTAACATAGCATAGCCCCAGTAAAAGTAAAACAGGAAAAAAACAAGCAAAAAAGCAAAGCAGCAAATTTTCTGGACCCACAAAAGTAAACAAATAAAACAGCCAAACGTAACAAGTTTAACCTATGCAGGTGTTGTGTTTACCTTTGTTGGGAAAGTATCACAAAACCTGCGTTGTGTTTTACTTTTTATTGAGAACACGTAAAACAAGACAGCGGCGATTTTACTTTTACTGAGAACATGCAAACACAAACGCTGCCAAAAGTGCGTAGTTGACTGCTGGCGCTTTACTTCTTTACTTATCATGATTCCATACGTTTACTGTCCATGTGAGGAGCGGACGAAACCCTTTACTTGGCCTTAGTACTTTTTTTAACGTCATCGTTTTTGGGGGAGACCTCATCGTTTTACAGTGTTTTCGAACTTTGGCAGATCCGGCTCCAAAATCGCAACTTTCTAGCACAAGTCTAGTACGCGAAGTACACTTCCGCAGCTCCAGCTCGAAATTCGCAACTTTGTAGTACAAGTCTAGTACGCGAAGTACACTTCCGCAGCTCCAGCCCGAAAATTGCGAAATACAATTCCGCAGCTCCAGCTCGAAAAGCGAAACTTGGCAGGCAGTACAAGTCTAATACGCGAAGTACACTTCCGCATCTCCAGCTCGAAAATCGCAACTGTGCAGTACAAGTCTAGTACGCGAAGTACACTTCCGCATCTCCAGCTCAAAAATCACAACTTTGTCGTACAAGTCTAGTACGCGAAGTACACTTCCGCAGCTCCAGCTCGAAAATCGCAACTTTGTAGTACAAGTCTAGTACGCGAAGTACACTTCCGCATCTCCAGCTCGAAAATCGCAACTTTGTAGTACAAGTCTAGTACGCGAAGTACACTTCCGCAGCTCCAGCTCGAAAATCGCAACTTTGTAGTACAAGTCTAGTACGCGAAGTACACTTCCGCAGCTCCAGCTCGAAAATCGCAACTTTGTAGTACAAGTCTAGTACGCGAAGTACACTTCCGCATCTCCAGCTCGATCATCGCAACTTTGTAGTACAAGTCTAGTACACGAAGTACACTTCCGCATCTTCAGCTCGAAAATCGTAACTTTGTAGTACAAGTCTAGTACGCGAAGTACACTTCCGCAGCTCCAGCTCGAAAATCGCAACTTTGTAGTACAAGTCTAGTACGCGAAGTACACTTCCGCAGCTCCAGCTCGAAAATCGCAACTTTGTAGTACAAGTCTAGTACGCGAAGTACACTTCCGCATCTCCAGCTCGAAAATCGCAACTTTGTAGTACAAGTCTAGTACGCGAAGTACACTTCCGCATCTCCAGCTCGATCATCGCAACTTTGTAGTACAAGTCTAGTACACGAAGTACACTTCCGCATCTTCAGCTCGAAAATCGTAACTTTGTAGTACAAGTCTAGTACGCGAAGTACACTTCCGCAGCTCCAGCTCGAAAATCGCAACTTTGTAGTACAAGTCTAGTACGCGAAGTACACTTCCGCATCTCCAGCTCGAAAATCGCAACTTTGTAGTACAAGTCTAGTACGCGAAGTACACTTCCGCATCTCCAGCTCGAAAATCGCAACTTTGTAGTACAAGTCTAGTACGCGAAGTACACTTCCGCAGCTCCAGCTCGAAAATCGCAACTTTGTAATACAAGTACAAGTCTAGTACGAAGTACACTTCCGCATCTCCAGCTCGAAAATCGCAACTTTGTAGTACAAGTCTAGTACGCGAAGTACACTTCCGCATCTCCAGCTCGAAATCGCAACTTTGTAGTACAAGTCTAGTACGCGAAGTACACTTCCGCAGCTCCAGCTCGAAAATCGTAACTTTGTAGTACAAGTCTAGTACGCGAAGTACACTTCCGCAGCTCCAGCTCGAAAATCGCAACTTTGTAGTACAAGTCTAGTACGCGAAGTACACTTCCGCATCTCCAGCTCGAAAATCGCAACTTTGTAGTACAAGTCTAGTACGCGAAGTACACTTCCGCAGCTCCAGCTCGAAAATCGCAACTTTGTAGTACAAGTCTAGTACGCGAAGTACACTTCCGCAGCTCCAGCTCGAAAATCGCAACTTTGTAGTACAAGTCTAGTACGCGAAGTACACTTCCGCATCTCCAGCTCGAAATTCGCAACTTTGTAGTACAAGTATAGTACAAGTACACTTCCGCATCTTCAGCTCGAAAATCGTAACTTTGTAGTACAAGTCTAGTACGCGAAGTACACTTCCGCATCTCCAGCTCGAAAATCGCAACTTTGTAGTACAAGTCTAGTACGCGAAGTACACTTCCGCATCTCCAGCTCGAAAATCGCAACTTTGTAGTACAAGTCTAGTACGCGAAGTACACTTCCGCCAGCTCGAAAATCGAAACTTTGTAGTACAAGTCTAGTACGCGAAGTACACTTCCGCAGCTCCAGCTCGAAAATCGCAACTTTGTAGTACAAGTCTAGTACGCGAAGTACACTTCCGCATCTCCAGCTCGAAAATCGCAACTTTGTAGTACAAGTCTAGTACGCGAAGTACACTTCCGCATCTTCAGATCGAAAATCGTAACTTTGTAATACAAGTCTAGTACGCGAAGTACACTTCCGCATCTTCAGCTCGAAAATCGCAACTTTGTAATACAAGTCTAGTACGCGAAGTACACTTCCGCATCTCCAGCTCGAAAATCGCAACTTTGTAGTACAAGTCTAGTACACGAAGTACACTTCCGCATCTTCAGCTCGAAAATCGTAACTTTGTAGTACAAGTCTAGTACGCGAAGTACACTTCCGCAGCTCCAGCTCGAAAGTCGCAACTTTGCAGTACAAGTCTAGTACGCGAAGTACACTTCCGCAGCTCCAGCTCGAAAATCGCAACTTTGTAGTACAAGTCTAGTACGCGAAGTACACTTCCGCATCTCCAGCTCGAAAATCGCAACTTTGTAGTGCAAGTCTAGTACGCGAAGTACACTTCCGCCTCTGCAGCTCGAAAATCGCAACTTTGTAGTACAAGTCTAGTACGCGAAGTACACTTCCGCAGCTCCAGCTCGAAATTCGCAACTTTGTAGTACAAGTCTAGTACGCGAAGAACACTTCCGCAGCTCCAGCTCGAAAATCGCAGCTTTGTAGTACAAGCCTAGGCTGTACGCGAAGTACACTTCCGCATCTCCAGCTCGAAAATCGCAACTTCTCAGTACAAGTGTCGTATTTACAGAGCCGTGTGTTCGTTAAGGGTCATCGTTTTTGGGGGAGACCTCATCGTTTTTCATGGTTTTGGGATGTGTTACTCAAAAGCGTGCCCCGTCTTGATAAAGTGGTCTACGCGTGTTTTGTCCGTGGCTCATGTGTTTACTGTTGCTGCGGAAAAAGTTAAAAACAAAAATGAAAAATGAAACAAACAACATGCTACTTTTTGCAGGGGGGCTGTCACTTTGTTTTTCAACAGAAAATACTGCAACCAGTTATGTTTACTGGAGAAAAAAAAGAGTAAAACTGCCTGAAGTAAACAACGTTTTACCTTTAGAACTTTTACCTCTACTGGGGAAAATAGAAACGGTAAAACTGCCTGAGGTTCCAGTGGAAAAACATGTTCAAGTTGTTGGACAAACTTCAAAGTGTTTTGGGGTGGCCCGGATTCAAGATTCTCGGAGAACGGTTCCGTAAAGTATTGAATGGTGAATCTTCAATCCAGTGGTAGAACACGTTCAAGTGTTTAGCGATAAGTGGCGCAGGTTCATGGGAGAACCTTATGTATATGTATGCTCACACCACCCCATGAATTACCTCTCCACATCTGCTCATTTTCTACCTCCGCCTTTGAGATAGAATGACATATTTTCCTGTCCAAATAAGACTTTACTGCTATAAAGATGGTAGAATTTGGACCTTTGATGCCTTGAAGCTTCCATTGTAGAACATTGGCCTTTGAAAATAATTTGAATAGGAATTCATTCCCAAATTTAAATCTAGTTTAATACGGAAATAACGCAATGGGCCTGTGAACATACCATATAGAAAGGAATTAATTCCCCAATATGGTATTAATTAGACTTGATTATACGTTGCTGGGACTTTATAAGGAAACCAGTTCAATTATAAATTAGATATTCAAAACTTGAATATGAACCCTAACGGATAATTAGTTGAAACTGGAACTTTAATTTGCACTTTAATAGATTTGTAGAAGGAAAGCAGTTCAAGTATAATTTTACATTCTAAATTTGAACCTGACTTCGAATTCCTTCCAAAGATGACTTTAGGGACAATTCAATCAGACAATACAATGCAATAAGGACAGATTTCAATCACAATGTCTATTTTGAAGAGTCCATCTGAAGACTGCTGAGACTGGTTTTGCGGGGGGGGGGTATAGCATACATACATCTCTATATATACATATGTACTGCATAATATGGGAATGTGCATGCTGATCTCGGAACACCTTTTTCGAACCCCAATGCCCCAAAGTATGGATTCCCTGACACCCATTGCCATCGCTGGCCGTTCAGTAGAATATCAAGTGTTCCAAGCACAACCTGGCAACAAGCAAAACCTGGCAAACCACCTTTGGGAGGGAGCATTGTATCCTTCCATTTCGTTAAGACTCCGGGAACAGATTACCTATTTCCAGTAGTCATAGATTCCCTGTATAACCAACAGGGGGATTTTTGTCTGTGTAAACAACAAATCAAATACGCTTAAGCAAATGGAAGTATCTTATCTTTCCACAAAAAACAGAGATCCTCTCGCGACTGCCAAAACAAGTCGGGGTTTGGGGGAGGGTCACTGTGTAAACTAGGTCCTCCAGTAAAGAGGGTAGAATACGGGTACCCTTTTTTCTGTAGTCTATTTTAGTAGGGGAACCCTCCCCCAAACAAGGGGTGAGAAAGGGCACTACTGGGGGACCTTGATTAAGTCTCTAAAGAGGATTCACGGCAGTTTGATCAAGTGAATTCCTGAAAGCGACCGACCATGCTCAGGCTTGAAATAGACAAACACACCGACCGAGTATCAATGCGGACCCCATGCCCGAAGAATTCCAGTTCCAATAGTCCTTTACATAGGACGACAAGTGAAGCAAACCACTAGACAACTGATATATGGGACAACTTATCCATGGCCATTGGGGCCGAAGGGAATACTATTTCAACCCCTGAATCCAAATTCAGAAGCGATCCCCAAAAGCAAACAAAAACGCGCTTTGTAGCGCCAGACCGCCCCCGGCAATTTTGCGGCAGGGCAGCGGTCTCATCCTCGAATTCCTCCAGGCAAATGGCACAGCCAGTAGACCTGCAGCATGATGAGCGTCCTCGCAGTGAGATCTGCACACGAAGTGGCACACACACACACACACAAACCCCCACACACACACAAACACACGCACAAACCCACACACGCACTCACTCACGCGAACAAACACGACACGCGCACACACACACACACTCACACACACACACACACCCATGCACGCACGCACGAACGTATGCACGCACAAACCACGCATGCACCCACACACACACACAAAACAAAACAACAAAAACACAAAAACACACACACACACACACAGGCACCGACGCGCACACACACACACACATCCACACACACGCACACACACCAACACGCACACAATCACACGCACGCGCACACACACACACACACCCACACACACACACACACACACCCACCCACACACACCCACACCCACACGCACCCACACGCACACGCACACGCACACGCACACGCACGCGCACGCACCACACACCACGCACCCACCGACCTACCCACCCACCCACCCACCCACCCACGCACAACGCACGCACGCACGCACGCACGCACGCACCCACACACACACACACACACACCCACCCACTCACCCACCCACCCACGCACGCACGCACGCACGCACGCACACACAGACAGGCACACACACACACACACACACACACGCACAGATAGGCACGCACGCACTCAAATCCACGCCCACATCTCGCATGAATGAAAGCAAGCACATACGCAGACAAATAACAGACACTCACACACATACACAAGCACACAATCAGAAACACACAAACCAGCACTCAGAAACCCACACATTGTGGCAAGAATCAAGGAAAGCAACGGGAAGCAGAGTTGTAACGTTTCCCGCTCAAAAGAGAATCGTGGTGGACCATGGTGAACATACAACATTGTCCTTCCGTCTAACGGATGTCAAACTGAACTGAACACGGGTAATTAAAAGAAGGACTCTTGCTGTCCCAGCCAAAGCATTGAGCGCAACCTTGATCGTTGCAGCATTATTAAGCGTGCAACAAAAGCAGCCGAACGGATTGATTTATCTTTTGCTGCGTTCCAGAAGTACAGCATACTGGTGGCTCAATTTCCAATGTCAGACCAAGAGTCAGCTTACCTTGGGCTGTAGCGGCCAAAGCTACAGTACAATTTCACAATACCCAAAGGGGGCAGCCTCAAAGTAATGAAAGAACAAAAGGAATCAAAGAACATCGTTTCGAATTCTCATCTACGGTTCTGTCCGCAACCCGACCAACAAAAACCAAATTGGTTGTGTCTCAAAAAGAAAATCCATGGAATTGTGATACAGCCACAAACATTTACAAACATTTGAGAGCGCAGACCGCAGGGCTTTTCGCGGAAACAGCAGGAACAATAAGGACGGAAACGGAACCACAATTCCTGCGGAAAAGAAGGCGCAGTTTGCGCGGACAACAAATGCGTGTGCGTGTGGTGGGGGGGGGGGGGGTTCGAGCACGCCGTGCGCCTTTTGCGTACAAGGCTCTCTCAGGCAAGGTTTCCAAGGCCGAGGGGGATAATGACTCCGGGATCTTCGTGTCGAGAGCAATCATCCTGCGAAACGAAGCGCGGCCCGAGTTGATCGCCAACAACTCAATTCCTGAGAGCTGTCCTATCGCTTCACGAAGATGTGGGGAGTTTCGTTTGGGGAGGAAAGCCCATCCGCACACGAGGAGCCTCTATGTATCACAACGTACTCCACATGGCCGAATCCTGGATCCAACGAATCTGGCAATCTTTTTAGGGCATCCAGTTCTGAAAACCTTGGTGCAGTAGGATCCGACCTGATTCGATTGCACCGGACTGCTGTGGTGCCACAGTTGCCAATTGATTGAGGAGCAATTCCGCGGCCGTTTGTGTTTCTCTTATAACATCAAGATGGTCATGCTTTCGCTTCATGACTAGTAGAAGCGAGTCGCTGTCTCCGAGGTCCGAAATCTAAGCATGATGCAAACGAGGCCCGTTGTGGGCTCGCGGCAGTGTTTTGAAGCTGCGCTGAGTTGGTTCATGCTGAGCCTCTCTTGAGCCTCGAGGGAACTAAGCTTTGGAGGTCACCAGCTACCGCTTGCCACCGCTTCCCGTGAGACCCGGCCCGGGTGTCCTGTCCAACATCTCAGTGTACAGCTCGCGATCAACCTGCGTCCGCCCGGAAAGCTCGCAGGACGCGATGCGACGACTGCCACATGACTGGATCAGCTTGGTGAGCCCGGAATCCAAAAGCAAATTCGAATTGTCGAAAAGCCTTCGGAAGCAAATTAAACAGGGGGTGCCGGGCTGTTTGTTTGGCGACAACTGCGGAATTGTGTAACACACAAACACACAAACACACAATTACACAATTACGAGCACACACACAAATACACAAATACACAAATACACGAATACACAAATACAGAAATACACAAAACACACACACACACACACTCTAATACGCAACGTAAAAACTCACGAGCTCACAATGGCTCACAATGAGCTCACAATGACCTCACATACGCTTTTTCACTTAAATATCGCAGCAACATGCTATGTAAGCTCTCACCTGAGGCAACCTTTGGGAAAACAACTTGAGTGTGCGATACAAGCTTCACAAGCTGGCTGCGGGCTCTAATAAAAGGGGCCGCTAACGCGTCACATTCGCCTAATCTCACTGCAGAAAACAATAGCGATGCCCTTTATTGGGCCCTTAGTTGGAGGTAACACTCCCGTCTGGATATTCTGCATGCGGGTGTGGCTTTTCTTGAGGGTACTTTTTTGGGTTGGTCTGAAGGCAAACCAAAAGCAAAACCACCATTTTGGGGGCCCCCTCGCAGAAACACAGACACACACACCCATTTTCTTCCCTTGTCACATGTGTGTCAATCAGGTAGAACACGCAAATGCACGAAAACCGACCCTCGCCTCCAAACTAACGGCTTGTGCCATCTGTAGTTCACGGATCATCTCGGAGATCACGCGCTTGCCATTCACGCCTGCACTGCAAGAAGAAGCATACACAAAGGGCTGGCGAGAACCTGAATAACCCCTTCCTCGATGCCCCGGCGTCACATGGGGCGCAGACACAGCGGCGATTCATAGAACCGCAGACACACTCAGGGGAAAGATCCCCAGTGGGCAGCACAGTTGGCCGCCCACATCACAAGAACCTCCTCAGGGAGGAGGCAACCAAAATTATGCAAACGGAAAGCACTGACTATACAAGGAAGCAAAGCGAGAGGCCGAACCAAAGCTGTACGCAAAACAGCTAGCAATGAACACACAGAAGCAGTCCATCCTGTACTGCCAGCAGCCGACCACAGCAAAGCAAGGGGGTCAGCAGGGACAGCTGAGGCCTTGCGAGGCTCAAGGTGGCCCGCACCACAACACACCCAAGACGACCCACCAAGAGAGCAGACAGCAAGCCCAGTACCTTCAGGAAGGAGATCTTGCCTGCGCGTGGGAATAACCCGAGAAAAGAGCACCACACACAAAAGGAAAAGGAACTGCCACTGTAGACAGGAAGCCCAGGCCCGCATCATTGCGCACTGAAGCGTAGAGCTGAGAGACACGCAGATGGAAGAGTGGCATACACGATCCATTCAAGCTCCTTGGGAGGTGGGCTCGCAGTCACCGTAAAGGAGATCACGAAGCAGCAAAAGCATCCACTAATTGTCTGACACCCAAGGAATAGCCACAAAACACATATGACAAGCCTCCCAACTACAATAATACGGCTGCAGAATAAGCTGGTCCGTCTGAATTGCTGCTGTGGCCTCCAGGGGAAGAAAGCTGCTCACGGAATCCAGCGCGAAGTGCAAAGCGAAGACGCCAACCAGGCCAACACGTTGCTGTTCCCCAAAAAGCAAAGGCAGGCCCGGACAGATCAAGCAGCTGCAAGCTTCACGACCGTTGAGCGAGACCACAACGAAGTAGAAGAGGTGCGCCCCACACCAAGTCCCGAAAGGAGCGGGGAAAAAGGACAAAGCACCCAAACACGCTCTGCGGAAGCATTCCTTGGCTAAGGACACGGAGCACCACGCGTGCCATGGCGATGCAATGATTCACTCCGGGGGTGGCGAGATTAGCAAGACCAAACACGCAGCCCCACCGCTTGGTAGACGCCAGACGCCTCTTGCGGAGAGGTCGCCTGGCCCCGGGTGGGCAAGCCTGAGGTGAGTCGCTGAGAGCCGAAATACCTAGAAAAGGGCCTTAATAATGGGTGAGCCCGACTTATCCACAAAAAGCAGACCACTCAGGAGGATGCTAACAACATGCAAATGCACAGTATGTCACTGGATACAAAACACGTGTCAAGAGCACATTCGGAACTTTATCGCCCAGGGTGTTAAGACCTGCAACTAAATTACATTGCTCCTCTCACAATCTGTCAGACCAGCGCAGCTGATTGCTGACACAACAGCGCGATCACAATGGCAACAACCGACGACGACAAGCACGACAATTACAACAAGCGCGGCAACACAACCTCAAGCACAACGCCAACGAGCACGACAACTACACCAACAACAGCGACAAAGACAACGACAGCGACGACGCCGACGACGTCGAGCACAATGACGACCACAACAGCAACAGCAACAGCAACAGCAACAGCAACAGCAAAAGCAACAGCAACAGCAGCAGCAGCAACAGCAACAGCAACAGCAACAGCAACAGCAACAGCAACAGCAACAGCAACAGCAACAGCAACAGCAACAGCAACAGCAACAGCAACAGCAACAGCAACAACAACAACAACAACAACAACAACAACAACAACAACAACAACAACAACAACAACAACAACAACAACAACAACAACAACAACAACAACAACAACAACAACAACAACAACAACAACAACAACAACAACAACAACAACAACAACAACAACAACAACAACAACAACAACAACAACAACAACAACAACAACAACAACAACAACAACAACAACAACAACAACAACAACAACAACAACAACAACAACAACAACAACAACAACAACAACAACAACAACAACAACAACAACCACAACCACAACCACAACCACAACGACAACGACAACGACAAGAACCAGCACCAGGAACAGGAACAGGAACCAGAACCAGAACAAGAACAAGCACAAGCACAGGCACAAGCACAAGGACAAGCACAAGAACAAGAACATACCAAGGACAAGCACAAGCACAAGAACAAAAACCAGAACAAGAACAAGAACAAGAAAAAACAAGAACAAGAACAAGAACAAAAACAAGCACAAGCACAAGCACAAGCACAAGCTCAGGCTCAGGCTCAAGCTCAAGCACAAGCACAAGCACAAGCACACGCACACGCACAAGCACAAGCACAAGCACAAGCACAAGCACAAGCACAAGACCAGAACCAGAACCAGAACCAGAACAAGAACAAGAACAAGAACAATAGCAATAACAATAACAAGAACACGAACACGAACACGAACACGAACACAAACACAAACACGAACACGAACAAGAACAAGAACAAGAACAAGAACAAGAACAAGAACAAGAACAAGAACAGCAACAGCAACAGCAACAGCAACAGCAACTGCAACAGCAACCGCAACCGCAACCGCAACACGCAACAAGCAACAACAACTGCTTCTGGCCGGAGGCGCTCCGAATGCGACTGCCATACTTGACCTCCTTTCCAGCATTCATCAGATTCCACTCCTCCATGGAAGAGTGGCTCAGCACTCGAGTCACCTGAGCATGCAAGTGACAAGCGACCAAGCGTGAACGGAAGTAAATTCAGCAATGATTTGGGCCACTTTTATTGAATGGTTGATCCAGACAAGAGAACCCGACAGCAAGCCTTCATCTTGGGTGAGCTTGTTCAATTCCCACCTGAGTTCGTTCAAATTTTGTCCAGTATGTCCACTCTCAGTGGGGAATCCATCAAAGGATCAAGGCCTGGCCTGACCGCCAAAATCTCACCGACTCATTACGGAGATTGCCCTTCACTCACACGGCAAGTCCTACGAACAACATGGCCAAACCATGGAAACTTCAAGGCACCTCTCCCCCTCCCCCACTCAGATGCCCAGTGGATTTCCATGGGAAAAAAGAGCATCCGTTTTTTGGTTGGTTGACTTTCAAGGGGAACCCAAAACCCAAAAAAAGCTGACAACAGGGCGGAATCCAGTGGTTGCAACTGAACCCCCCCCCCCCCCTCCCCAAACGACGACCTCCAGGGGAAAACCGGCAAATTTCCTCCACTGGCTATAGAGTGCCCGTAAATCCCATTGAACCCCCCAGCTGAACACCTGAGTCTCTTCGAATGAACGACTGGGGCACTGGCCAGCAGGATCTCGGTGTTGTAGCGGATGATGCAGCCCACCGTCTCGGACCCCACTCTTTGCAGCTTCACCGTGTAGGTGGCGCTCAAGATGCTCGACTGGGCACAAATATATGGGGGTAGTCTTCCCAAATGACCGTGGGTAACTTGTCCCGTGTAATGGGACATCTCATCTTGTTTGTGGTTTTCCAACCAATGATCATCCCATGTACAGGAGCTTTTGAATTAATGCTTGGAGTTCTGATTGCTACCCTTGAAACGCATCCAAAAGGAATTCTTGGAGACAAACATTGTAATGTGATGGGTAGGGCGAGGAATTGTCAATAGTTTCTTGCCAGACCTGGCACGATGGAGTATTTCATGACCAAATGATTTGTAAAATCCTCATTGAGAAATGCGCTTCAAACAGGAACCCAGGCAACTTCGATGCCGGGTATCACTGCAAGGGACGAGTATGGGTATATGTGTTTTGGGGACCCTTTGGTGGGCATCATTTGCAGAGGGATTCACTTCCACAGACTAAATTGGAAGATGTTCCCCATGGATGAAACACACAGAAAACCACATTTGTGCGACTTGCTCCAAGGCTATTCTTGAATCTCCTACCAAAGCACAGGTTGAACTGTTTTTTCCCCAACCGCTGAAAGCTTTGCGGTCTCAGCCCAGATAGGCTCCGGGGTGGTCCGGGGCGGCCCTGAGGTAAGGTTCCACCAGGCTTCCACCAGGGTTCCACGAGGGTTCCTCGTGCCCCCACACGAGGTTCTGCGAGGGCTGCGGGGTGGTGCGAGCACTAAAAAGAGTACCGCATGTTTTTGGGGATATCACCTGAGCTTATTTTGGTGGACCCCCAAAATTGTAGTTTTCCTCTTTGTTTCCCTCAACACCACCAAGCAACAATTGGTACCCTCAAAAAAGACACAACCATCCCCTGTTTATTTGATAGTTCTCCTCCGAAAGTGGTCTGAATCCACCCTACAACCTGGGGTTCTCCCCGTAATATGCGAGCAAACCTCAGGTTTTAGTGGCGACCTGAATAAACGGGGGTTTATGTGTCCGGGGTCAACAAACTTGTGGGGGGGAAAAACGATGTTGAATGGCCCAAGTTGTCTGACTTCCTGAGTGGATTTGGTCGGAAAAAGTCTGAGCTTTTTTAGTTTACCACTAGAATGGCAACCAAACCCAAAAAGAGACTCGAGTCTGAGTCCCGGAACTCGGGGGTTTGTGAGTCAATGCGTTGAGGTTTAAATCATTATTGATCCATGATCCAAGTCACCCCCGGAGTGGTGGGTTAAAGGGAAACCACCACCAGAAACCCAGAAACCGTCAAACATCGCCCTCATTGCTCATAACACTGGGTTCTCCCACTTTCACCCCCCAGAAACCGTCAACAAAAAAAGAGAAAGCGAATGGCCCCGAGGCGCAAGGCGGGAAGTCAAGGAAGCCATATCGCTCGGGTGGCGATGCAAGTCGGACTTCGGAGAGCCGAGAGAATTCTCGGGTGAGCCGAGCGCCGCGGAGCCCAGGAAGGACTTGGAGCTCGGAGCTTGGATCGACGTCACACCCCCCTTTTCCTAGGGGTGGATTCCTGTTCCATTCTTTTCAACCATCGTTCTTTTCAAAAACCGATCGCTGTCTTTTTCCCCAAGGGTTTCCTTTTTTAGGACAAAGGTGGTTTCTAAAGAGAACGATGGGCGAAGAGAATAGGGAATCAAACCTGAGAAAAATCCCCAGATATTAGTTTTCAACCATCGTGCTTTTCATAGTACAGCGCAAGAATATCTGCCGACCGCTGCCCTCCAGAAGCAAAGAGCGACCGGAAAGGCTTGCTTGCTACATATCTAAGCTTTCCTGGATTACCAATTTACAAGCATTGCAACCTATTCCATGAAGAAGAGACTTTCAGTGTCCAAATCAACAAGAAAGCTGATGGTTGAAAACATGCCTGCAGTTGCTCAAACCCAAAATTGCTCGTTATAGCTCTCCGCATTACGTTTATTCCATTCAAACACGGCGCACAGCTTCGCGCCATTGCAGCGACCCCGGAGTTGGTGGGAGTCAAAGCGGCAGGTCTCAAATGTATACGGTAGTGGATCCTCTTGCCTCTATAGTAGGAAACCGAGGGATCCACCAAAAAGACAAGCTACCTACAGTAAGGGTAACTGGGATTTAAAGGGGCATACAATTCATATAAGCTGGTCCTTGGAAGACGTGGGCGAAACGAGAACACAATCTGTTGAGCAGACCATATTCGGAAATCTATTTTTGCGCGCCATCTCTATGTTCTCACCCCAAACATGATGCGTTGTCCGGGCACTATCCATGCCCTGGTAGATTCGTCACGATTGAAGGAGAAAAAAACCAGGAAACCAACCAGGGGCTTCATTGAAGGAGAACAAAACAAGGAAACCCACCAGCCAACCAAACCCCTTCGGCTCATTGGAAGCCGGCTGAAATAGTTCGACCCGATTTGTGACCCAACGACGCAACACGCGACTTTAGTCCAAGCCTCTCGGAATCACCCTATACCAAGGCTGATCATTTTGGCCCCATGGGACTGGGACTGGGGGTTTCCAAATATTGCTATGAACAATTTGGCAATGGCGAATCCAAACCTGCAAGCGATTCCGCGTGTTCCGCTCCAGCGATGGCCGTTCCGACAATCGCCGGCAACGCAAACGAATCGTTCGCACATGCATCCTGTGAAAACGAAACACATGGCTCATGGTGACTTAATGTATTGAACAAAGCCCCTAACACGGCCGGGACGGAAGATGAAGAAGCGCACGCGTTTTGGCCGATGCGCATCCATTTCGAGCCATCCTCAGGCATTGGCATTGACATACATGTGCCATAGAGCTTCAGCAGCCGAAGCTGACACTGAAAGGTCAGCTAAGAAGTGGGCTTGTCTCCATGCAGATTTCCTTTGAGTTCCCTTTCACCCAACCCGAAAGCAGGGTGCACAAGACAAAACAATGTAATTGTTGCTACTTTGTTTCCCTGCTGCGAGAACACCCAAGATTGATACTGACTCTTCGCCACAATTCAGATATCTCTTTGGGAGCATTCGTCCCAAAAAACGTTGCCAAACAGACTTGAAGCTGAGTGCTAGGTCGCCGATTGGTTCTTTTGTCCACGGAAAGCAATGAAAGGCAGCACCAACATCATAAACTTTCCTGGCCGGAAAAGGGCATGCCCCCAATGATAGCACAACCTCTAAATGATGGATGCCAGTCTCGCTGACTCATGAATTTCTGGTCCTACATCCCTGCAGAACAGCTGATCGGACCTCAGTCAGTAGAACAGGGACGCAACTGGAGCGCAACTACGACCTCTTGACCCCCCGCAACTGGCAAGATGTCTATCAACGGAATGGGTCTAAGAAGTGCATCAACACCTTCTGGTGGCTCAAAGGAAAACCCCAAAACACATTTGGCTGTGGCTCCAAAAACCGGAATTCCAAGATGGGTTGCCCTGGTAAGTGAAAACATGGACCAAAACCTGCGGTTGGCCCCTCCGATCGTTGAATTTTGAGCCACACCCATTTTGAGAACCCTCGAGACCCACTTGGAACATGGGGAACCACGCGCCCGTGCGCATCGATCGGAACCAGGGTGCTGCTTTGGCACCCAGGCCTGGCAATGGGTTCAAGGCGGGATTGGCACTACCTGGGGCTTTCAAAAATGAAGCCTAGGTCCTCCAGTGGAGAGGTTCGAATAAGGGTACCCTTTTTTTTCTGGTTTGTCTATTTTAGTAGGGGAGCCCTCCCCCCCAAAAAGGGTACAAGGGCACTACTGGCGGACCTAGAAGGTGGCTTTGGGCGGAAGGCTCTCGTTTTGTGTTCCCAGGTTCGGAGGCGCCAACATGACGTTTCCCAGCATTTGCTCGCAACATGCACCTGGCTTCCACCAGCAGACACATGTTTCCTCGTGCCAAAGACCGTGGGTCCCAGGAACCGTTGAAGCTGGCATTGCCAGCTTCAGGTGAATTCTTGCAAACACAGGCGGCCGTTACAGTATACCGATTTCTCACCAGGGTCTTTTTGCCACCGTTTGTGAGAAAATTGGCGACCCCTTTAAAAAGGAATCCTTCACTACGAGGGGGTCGAACAATTTTCCACAAAAGGCGGCAAAAAGACCCCCTGTTTCTCACCATCTCTTTCATGGCTCTTTGGGAAGCGTTGTGTCCGTGTGCTGGCCAAATAGTGGGCGGGTAAAGTGTCGAACAAAAATTAAGCTGCGCCCGATGGCAGGGAGCAGGAATGGCACATGAAGCTCGAACCTTGGCAAACTTGGGGGGTCCCCCCAAAATGGACTTGGACATGGACATCGCATGGGGTGGAATTCCCTAGATTGCGACGCCCCAGCCCCTCTCAACCCATGCCTCGCCGCAAGAGGAAGACAGAGAGAGCACTACGCCGTCAGGTGGTTCCGTAGAGCCTGGCAATGGTCAACAGAGCTCTGCTTTAACCAACCCCCAAAAGGGTATGGCTAAAAGAAATACCCACCCATTTGCTCGTTTCTAGGCTTTGGAGATTTGGTGGGTTCGCTTGATTGCTGGCTTTGGTGTTCCATCTAAGTCTGAAGCTTTGTTGGGCTGGGTGGTTTCTTGGCAATGGTGTTGTGTTGGGTCTGGTTTCGTTTGCTGATTGGACCATGGCACATCGATTGAGCGGCTAGTTTCAAAGGGCTGTTCAAAACTAACACCTTTATGGCATCGAGCAATTCCTCACAGCCCCTCTCCTAGGCCAGCAACTTTGAGTGCCAGAAAGGGAGCAACAAATGAACCCAATTCCAATATAAGCACTGCGGTTTCGGTTTCGCTCAACTTTGAATAAGAACTCATCCAAAAGAAAGGGATCCCTATGAGACCCCAGTGTTGAAGTGAGCTCCCCATGACACTTACACACTCCCAACACCAGTCCAACTAATGACTCCAGGAAAAGGTGCTACTGAACCCTTGGGCCATCTAGACATATCACCCAAATTCAAGGTGAGTTAAGGAACAAGCCAATCCTGCCGCTCGATTTTGCGAATGCCCTGCCTTCTCAAGCTTAAGAGGCAAGGCCAAACGCTGCCAGTCCTGGATTCAAAGGCCGAACGGATCGACGACGGCCTTCCTGACAGATCCTTCTCCTTCTGTTAACATTCTAGGTCCTCCAGTGGAGAGGTTAGAATAAGGGTACCCTTTTTCTCTAGTCTATTTTAGCAGGGGAACCCTCCCCAAAAAATGTTAAAAGGGCACTACTGGGGGACCTAGCATTTTTTCCCAACAGCTGCAAGCTGTGGCTTTGGTCAATAGGCCCAAATAGGCTCTCGTTGCTCATTTGGGGCAACTTAGGGTTCTGGAGATTCGGGTTACGGAGCTGTTGGGGATACCACCTGGGCTTAGTGTTGAACAAGAATCCCGGGAGGACTTTTTTGCGAACCAGGGAGGCCTGAGCTTCGTGGCTGGCGCCAATCACAAGGAACATCACCCGAAATGGGACATGTGAGGAGCCTCGGGAATGTAGAGCCCCGGCAAAAGCTCCGGCTTCTGTGATGTTGCCCAACATTTCGTCAACCATGAGCCCTGGCGGCCACTGCATGCGCAAGCAAGATACCAAAAGGAGGGGCGCCGTTAAACGGCGCCCCTGACACCTTTTCCGGGAGGGCGAAACTAAGCAAGCACAGGACCAGGACAGAGTCGCTGGGGTGTTGAACCGGGTGTACGCTGTCGCTGGTTGTCATGTGAGGAACTCCACCCGCACCGTTGAACTCAAGGTGTCAATCCTTTTCAAGTGGCTCGTCATCCACGAATTCCCTAATTCACCCACCCCGGGTGGAAGTTTGTGGAACGTTCTAACCTCAAAGCTGTTGGAAGTTGGAAGTTCACCTCACTTTCTGAGTGGACCCAAAACGAGCCCAAACTTTTTACTCGGTTGCTTTCTGCTCCCCTGCTCTCTGTGAATAGCTTTTAGTGGTTTTGTGCGTAAAGCCATTAGCTTGGCAAAAAGTTCAAGTCCTAACATCCCTTGGCAACATGCACCAAACTTACGTCCAAACCCAACAGGTGACTCATGTTCATGAGCCGTGTGAGACGAAACGATCTCCATCGCTTTGGCCCCCTGACTGTGTCTGTGAGGGACTTGAGGTCGGCCACCTGGCCAGAACCAGCGTCTTCGGCGAACTTTGCGAGTTGGTAACTTGGGTTGCAACCCACTTCTCTGGGTGAATTATAAGATTTCACCAACCTGAAATAAGGTGGTTGGGGGGCCAATCCCCACGTAACCACCATTTGGGGTGAGGTCCTGTGAGGTCGTTATGATTCACCCAGACTTATGGGTTCCCCGAAGTGGAGTCAGCCCTGTCATTAGCTATACCGGCTAAAACTCCCAGGTGGCAACCCACTTGCCACCTTGGCCGAACATCCAAGTATGCCCCAAGACACACTATAACAAAAAGGTGTCAGGAACCCCGTGCAAAGCCAATCAAACACAGAAACATGGGTTCGTCTTGGTATGCTGAAACTTTCCTGCAAGCCCTGCTGCTCGGACAATTGCATGTCTTCATCAAAGTTGAACGCAACAAGTAAAATGAGGCTAGCAAACAGACTCCTGCCCAAGCGGACAAAATCCCACTTTCAAACTGCTTTTCCTCCCATGCTAACTGCTTTTTCCTGCCATTCTGAGCTATTATAACATTGTCGAGGGCAACGGGGAAGGATGGTGCAACTCGCTCTGAGCTTCAAGGTTGATTTGTATCGGCACCCTGCCCAGTGGGAACAATACATATGGTGTCCATGGGAATGATGAGCTACAAGCGGAAAAAAAGGAGCAACATCCTGCTTCGTTGCCATTTACAGGTGAGACCGTTCACACAATTACTGCCTTAGCCATAGCTCCTTTGCCATACTTCTCTCACATGCAGTGCTGTTTAATCGAAAATGCCCCTGTCATGTTGAATAGGGCAATCACGCCACATCACGCGCACATATGTTTTCACTCAATGCTCTTCTGGTTGACTTCGCAAGGATCGCAAAGCGTCCCGTCGATTACATGGCCGACATCCGGGAAGTTCTGAAGACTGTGTGACGAGCAAAGTCACAATTCACTTGAAATGCTCAGGGCATCAAGGGCCGGTTTGGGCCAATTCACTCAGAAGAGTTCTCACGGTTACTGTCTTGGTGGCTTCCAGCCATCCCCTTAGCTTTTTAGCCTTTTAGTGTTTAGTGGTAGTTTCTATTTAACCCACTAAAAGTTAAACTTTTAGCGGGGGATCTGAGGGCAGCCCAGGGTTGTTGAAAAAAAAACCGAACCTGACGCCACCAAGCTGCAGTGGTGATCCAGTGCTCCTCCTGCACTCGCCGGGCTTCCTTGACCAGCTCTGCCTGGCGGACTCAAGCGACTGAAAAAAGGCGGCCTCTTCCCAAAACTTGGGTGTCCCAAAATGTAAGAATTGGGTACACATGACTACTAGGTCCTCCAGTAGAGAAGTTAGAATAAGGGTACCCTTTTTTCTGGTTTGTCTATTTTAGTAGGGGAACCCACCCCAAAAAAAGAACCGGTAAAAGTTGGCACTACTGGGGGACCTAGACTATCTTTTGGTGGCTGGAACCCCATTTGTTGGAACCTGTTCAACGGGTCCCCTGGAAAAACCCATTTACGCTGGCTACGCCGAAGTCGTTGCCCTCAGAAACGGAGACCCCCACTTTTGCTACACAAAGGGCACGGAACGATGCCACACAGCGAAGGGATACACGGCGTACCCGTTCTCAAGTCATGGAAGTGGACAAGGGCTCTTTTCAGCAGAACATCTTCCAAAACCCTGCAATCGTCGTCATGAATCTGCAAGTGTGGCGATGAGTTCTAAACCTGCTAGTTAGAATTGGATCCCCAAGTCCAAGTACCTTCACCATGGGTTTGAGCCCTGCTTTTGCTCGGATCGGTAAGTTAGAAACCCGACATGTTGGAAAGTGGACCCTCCAACTACGAGAGTACAACTACACCAGTCGACCCCAAGCAGCAAAAAAAGCAATAGAGTGCGACGACGGCCCATTCAGCAAGAAAAAACCTCAAGTTCGAACCCCAATGCTTCGCTCTTGCTTCGCTGCTTGGAGAAAAACATATGGCTGTGGGTCAAAAATAGGGTAACCCCGAAATGGCAGCCTGGTAAATGGAAACAATGACTAAAACCTGTGGTCCCCTGGTGGTTTATTGTTGACCCATACCCATTTTATGACTGCCTTGACCCTCGAACTACACTTATTTGTTTCAGGGTTTTGTTGTGTCCAGGTGGTGTAATTTTGATATTGCCCAAAAAGCGATGGGAGCGATTTGGAGAGAAAAACGTTCGGCTCCAACCTCCGGTCCCGCGCATCGGATCGATCGATCGCGCCTCGGGCCTGCCCACCAAAGGCGCCAGTTGCCGCAGGATCTGAGATCGATCCCACGGGTGGATCGGAGGGCCCCGTTGAGTCATACCTGGAGTCTCCTTCTGACCCATTTAGGGTGGTTCCCAAAGGTCATCCGGTTATCCGGTTTCGGAGGGTTTGTTTGCTGAGTACCTGGAGTCTCCAAGACTGACCCCTGAAAAATGGGGCAATGCCTAATGCCCCCGATATTTTGGGTCATGACCCCGTTTGTTAAGGGTCATGGAGACTCCAGGTAGTCTCCTTTTGGCTGAAACGGACCTGGTATCATTGAAAAGCCTGCGTTGAAGGAAACCTCCCAGGAGGTGCCACTCTCCCTTTTGGAGGCTCACTTTGGCGAAATCAACAGGGTCAACATTCACAATCAGTTGACATGCACATACCCCAAGAAATGAGCGCTCGCACATACTTGAAATTATCCCAGGAACCGGTGCGCCACAACTGAGGTTCCACGTGCTAAGTGTTTCCTACTCGCTAAAGATATTACCAAAACTACTCATCCTCTTGGTTCCATTTGGCAAAAGTACTTCTGAGCCAAACCACCCATCTTTGGGCTTCCTTTGCGGGAAACTTGCACGCTTGCAATTTTCTCCGGCCATTTCAGAGGACTGGAACAAGACGGAAAACATGCGGGTGACACGGAGCCGCGGAACAACCTGACCTAGCGTGTGCACTCAACACGCTACAACTCCCTACTGGCGATTGCACAAATGGACCTGGCCATGCGTCTCCCGAACCGGTCATCAATCCTCCAAGCAGAAAAATGGACTCGTACGTGTTATGTTCGTCGAGTTCAGTGGACAGTTAACATGATACACTCGGCAAACTCAGCACGACACAGCGGCAACACCATTCTGGGCTACTTGCTAGAGCTCGCTAACCAGAGAGCCAGAGTTCAGGAATCCCTAAGAACACGTCGCTGCCGGTGGCGGGGCAACACCATTGGATCAGTTGCTCAGCCAAGCGAAGATCCGTGCTCCATCCCTGAGTCCAGTGCATTGGACCTAGCCGAGCGCTTCCAGGCAAGCCACTATATCATAGAGCTTCGCAGCCCACCCCCAACCACAACAGCATAAATTGAGACTATGTTGGTCTTACGTGGGGACACGCTGGGACACGGTTAGGGGGGTATGACTATACGCAACCAGGGAAAACCATCATGAACCGAGAGGTGAGGATCCCTGGTTACCTATAGTTTGCTTGCCTGGAAGCCCTGCTAGGTCCTCCAGTGGAGAGGTTAGAACAAGGCTACCAACTTTTTTCTGTAGTTTATTTTGGTAGGGGACCCCTGCCCCAAAAAAGTTGGTAAAAGTTCACTACTGGGGGACGTAGCGTTTACCTGGAGTCTCCATGACCCTTAAAAAATGGGGTCACTGCCCAAAATAATGGGGTCAATGACCCATTTTTGATTCGGGTCAGAAGGAGACTCTAGGTAGACGTTTTTTTTCCAAAACCCATCTTTCCCGCCCAGGGACACCACACATCATTTCCGCCGACCGGACACTGCGCCCAAGCATCCCGCCGATTCCAGGCTCAGGGTACTGTCCACCTCGCGAAAGTTTCAGTGTCGAGACGAGAAGCCGAAGCGGAGCTTCGCTGAAAAATCCATCCCAGAACTCAACAGGTCTCCAAACGCACCACTCCTCTTTTCGTGAAAAAAAAAAAGTGGCAAAAAGTGAGCCTAGCACAAGGTGTGGAACCATTGATGTGTGTGGTTCAAATGTTTACTGGTTTCGGAACCTACTGGTACCTTCAAGAGGGGATTTCGCGGGTCCCAGAGTTCACTGAAGCCGGGTTTCCATTTATGCACATTGGCCCATGCAAAGGAACTAAGCACACCCCGGTGTAAGGTATGGGGCAAACTCGACAACATTTGCACAGCAAATGGATCATCTGACATAATTGGAATGCAGCTGCAAGTCATTTCGGCTTCTTGTCAAATTGTGAGCTGACCTAGACATTCAAGCTGCGCATTCCTGAACCAAAGTAACATTCGTGTCAAAAGGTCACAGCAAGACTCCCATGGAATGCGCACATCAGCCCACCCGAACAAATTTGAGGAAATAAATCACACTCGGAGCGGCACATTCCGAATCACTCCATGTTACATGGACTGGAATAAGCTCGGCACACGTTGTGTTACGAACATCTGAGACAAAGGCAGCAAAGACCGCACGAAGCAGAAAGGGACAAGCGTAGATTTTGGTGCTTGCATCACCTCACTCATGTGACAGAACCACGATTCTGCCCCTCCCAAAACACCAAGCTGCTCAGGGGAAACTCATAATGAAAGCCGTCCAAGCCCTTTGCAAAACGCCAACACCAAAATTTTCTAACCCAAGCCCCCGACCGTCCACCTCAGCAACCCCTATGCCTCCACGGCATCCTCGGGGTTGGCATTTGTCGCATGGCCCTCGCGCGCCAGATACGCCTGGTCTGAGGACTGACATCCGCATTTCACTAGGTCCTCCAGTAGAGAGGTTAGAATAAGGGTACCATTTGTTTTCTGTAGCTTATTTTGGTAGGGGAACCCTCCCGCAAAAAAGAAACGGTAAAAGTTGGCACCTAGCTGGGGGACCTAGTTGAGTTGGCGTTGGGACAACAGAGGCGTTGAGAGGACCATGGGGATGTATGCCTCTTCTCCCTGGTTGTTTTTGGGTGTAAAGGGAAGCCAACATGAAACCATGCTGAGGGGATTTCTAGTTTATGAACCCAATTTGCATCATCTGCATGTCATTTTGTGGCAGTAACCCTATGTGGCGGCTTTCTTTTCTGGCTAGTGCTCAGTAAAACAATGAGAAATGGCTCATGACCCGGAACTCAACCATCCAACTGGCAAAAAAGCATCGGGGACCAATTCCGCAACGGTTTCCAACAAATTCCCAACTGGCACCGATCGCAATCGGTCGCCCTTGAACATCGGAAACATGCATTCAGATGTCCAGGCGGATTCCATACAAACCGGAAAAAACCTCAAACCTCTGAAGAAAACCGGATCTCGACGATGATTCAACCTGCGGTGTTTCTTTGGTGGCGGAATTTGGGCCACCCATTTCGCCTCGCCTTGAACTCGTCAAAGGACACCACGCCGTCGTTGGAGGTGTCCAATTCCCTCAGCGCCTGACACGAAACAGACTGGACGTCGGACGGGGTATCCCTTTTGCTGGGGTTAACAGTGACACCAAGAGGAAACTCATCATTTCGGGGGCCGTCCCGAAAAAAAAAAAAAAGAGACACCCAGAAAGGCGTTGATGAATCCAGGTAGAACTATCTACTAAAATGGAGGCAAATAGGGGTTTTGGGGGCTCGGACTAAAATGGAACACACAAAACCATTGGTAGAGGAACCTTCTGTTGGGGTATTTCCACTTTGGGTTCCATGTTTAATGTGAGGAGTACTCCAGACTGTACGCACAGGGGCGAGCTACATGCGTCTGTTGCCCACTGAAAAAACACGACTCTGAGCATTCTGAAGTTGAAAGCGAAACATCGAAGTGAGGCATCTACAGATCCCCACCCACTGGACATCCCTTTCTGCGGTGCAGCGTGGCATTCGTGGACCTGGAGTCTCCCTAAGGACCCTTAAAAAGATAGGTTGGTCACCCAAAGTAGCGGTTGACCCACTTTTGATTCGGGTCAGAAGGAGACTCCAGCTAGTTGCGCTTTGTCTTCTTGGAACACTTCCCTTTGGTTCCGAAAAGAGAGCAGATTTCGTGGTGAGAATCTGAGGCCTTGGAAGACCCGAGGGAATCAGCGACTCGCCTCATGCCTCAGCCTTTCGCATGGCCACGTGTGAAAGACACAGAACCACTGTTTGAATGCCAAGTGTGGTATTCAAGTGGTCGAATTAGGATGTTCTGCCAAGCTGAGTGGTTAGCTACCTGGACTAATGACAGGAACGCCTCCGCTTGTGGGAACCTTAAGTGGGTTAGAACCCAGGTTTCCAACAACTTAGTAAGCTAGCCGCGAACACCCACGCACGGTGAAGAATGAAAGCAGCCGAATCGATGCATGATCGGCTCTGTTTGTTTTTCACCTTCAGACTCCTCGACTTTTGATTAGTGTTCCAACCAAAATCCCAAATCAAAAGTGTGCTCGTGGTGTGCAACGAATCCCATGCATTTGGTTCTCCACAGGGGAAATCTCGGATTCGAACCTGGTTTAGATGGAATACAACCAATCTAACCAATACCATCCATTTCTAAGCGAGCTGAAAAGGCACGACCTATGCTCCTTCACTTGGTTGCTGTTGACCCCCCTGCAAAAAGTTTAACTTTTTGGGGGCTTGGTGGAAATCCCCTTGATTTCCCAAAAAGTTAAAGTCTGAAGATCCAACCCAGTAGCAGTCAAGTTCAATGGTTCGAGCTTCCCTTCAGTTCCGCCGAAAGAAGAAAAACAAAACAAAAAAAGGGGCGCTCAGAAAACCGCTCGCCTGTTCCACTGTCTTGCCATCTGGGAGCACCTTGGATGCGGCTGCCCAGAGCACAAGGGGGGGGGGAGCGGGGCAAGAGGCGCTTGGACTCTTCAAGGCTTTCACGGTTTCATAGACACAGCTGGCTTTTTTGCCCAAAAAACAATTCAAGTGTAAAACGCCTTGAGCCAAAAGGGCTCCTGGAAGAACCAGATGCCCAAGCTTTTCTAGGATTATCTGGATCGTCGCATTGATCACATTGACAAACCGACCGGAAAGAAGGCTCACCACATTAAATGACGGCCGATTTTTTTTGCCGTACGAGCGATGCCAAGGATGTCATGAACATCTGGCCAAGAACAATGCTCACTCCGAGGGGCTTTCAGGATGACTCCGCCTCCTCCCAGAGAGACGGAGCCCTGCCCGCACTCAGATGTCAGCTTGCCCAATGCTGGGCGAGGAGAAACGCAGACAATGACTCAAGGCTTAAGGTCTATTGCCACACCTGAAGCTTCACATTGAACGTCAGCGGTGAACACGACTTTAAGTTGTGTAACAGCAATATCTCCTGGGCCTGAATATGAGCGCTCGGCCCCACTGCTTCCTTGCCACTTGGAAGGCATTTGCAGCGTTCACGGCTCCCCGTCTTTGACAGGAACTGATCGCATGGCCTCCGGAAGACTGTCTGCAGGATTCTGCAGATCGCAGAACAGGCAAAGTTGGTGAGTGTTCAGCCTGTGGAGTGCCTGTTATGCCCAAGCAATTGAATTCTAGTGATTGACACATCACGGCCAAGCTCTTGGCCAAAAAACGTGCGTGCGCGTTACTGGGGATTCTCGGACTAGAACGGTGGCTCCGTACAAGGGTACGGTTCTCGCCCTGTGGAAAGAATGGCGATCAAGGCATTCAGCCGCTGTCAAAGTGGGATACTGCGATTGCCAGGACTCGAGAGCCCATCATGATGACTTCAAACGCTAGACTTCATGCGACCCGAATCGAGCACCTCCACTAGGTCCTCCAGTAGAGAGGTTAGAATAAGGGTACCCTTTTTTCTGTAGTTTATTTTGGTAGGGGAACCCTCCCCCAAAAAAGGCTAACAGTCCACTACTGGGGGACCTAGTCCAAATGGTCTGTCTGATTCAGCGAGCTAATGCCCATGACCGCCATGTTCTGGGCCAAGTGGAAGCCAGCCGATCTCGATTACATGCACCCTTGCGGGGGGTCCATCCTGGCGCCCGGCTTTGGACACCTCTATAGACACCCAAGAGCGCATGGGGGACTGGAGGGCGTGTTTGCCAAGCGGCTCCATAAAAAAGGCGCTAGGGGTTGAGCCTTGCCAGTATCTGATATCTGTCCTTCACCAGGCATCCAGTGACAATCGCAGGCAATGAAAAGAACATGGAGTAAAACACCACGACTTTTTTTCTGAAGGAAATGTACCGGGGCGTTTCATCAGAGCCTAAAGGAAAACCGTTTGGGAAATCAGCTAGCTGCTACCCTAACAAGACACCTGACGCTTTGAGAGAAATTGAAGCGATCGAAGTATCCTCCGGGTACCCTCACATACTACACTAGAGGGGATAAACTGCTCTGGTTTTTTTAACTGCTCTGGTTTCTTACGGTTTCTTCCATCATTCCTGGTTGTGTCTTCAGAACAGCGTCCAGGGAATCCAGTCCCCTCGCTCCGTGCAGCTTATGTCACTGCACGAGGCGCGCTTTTGTCGGGAGAGGGCAGCCTTCATGGTCGAATTACGCATCATGCACGACACAAATGTGATGACCCCGCTTGCCTCATGCAGCTTTGCAAGTTAATAAAAACCAAAGTGTCGCAAGAGTCCGCGTAGTCTGCCCATGTCCGAGACAAAAAAAAAGAAGAGGAAAGCACTTGCCCGCGAAACCAGGGCTAACGAAGCCTCACTGCTCCAAGATCCAACGGATCAACTGCTTGCTCACGTAGCCCATCTTCTGTGCGGGCAGTTGCCACCGTGGAGCCTCCTGGAGCTGGCAGCTGGAATCGAATAATACAACAATTGTAGCAGCCCCCCCGCCCTATTTGTTTCAAGAAATACGGAGAAACATCAGGTATTGTGGGTGTGGATATTGTTTTTGTATTTTGTTCAGTTGCTTTTTCGAGAACTGGTTTTTCCGTTTTCGTCTCCAGCAAAACAAATCCAAACACCCCATGTATTCTTGTCCCCCTGTTCCAAAATCTCCGCGTGACTCCCACGTTCTGCGGTCCGGCGGACCGCAAAAGGTCCATGGTTTAGCTGGGCAAAACGTCCCCACGACCAAAGAGGTCCATTCGGAAAAAATATTCATTGTTTAGTATTGGTTTGGAATTGGCATCTTCCTATCTATTGGAATCTTGGGATTTGAACAAGTACTTGTAATATCAGGGAAACCTGTTTTGCTCGCTGGTGAGGGTACATGCAAATAATGATACCAGTCAAGTCCGCGAAGGAGGAGGGCGGAAAATTCAAAAATAAGTAAGAGAAAGGCTTTCCCGACTCTGTCTCTCTCTCTCTCTCTCTCTCTGCATGTGTCTCTACCTCTTTTCCGTCTCTCTCTCTCTCTCTCTCTCTGTCTCTCCCCTTGGCTATTTTTTATCCTTATCCTTTGCTTTCTCTTCATCTTTCTCCTTGTTGTCCTTCTCCTGCTCCTTCACTTTCTCTTGTTAATCACCTTGTTCTATACACATACGCATGTAGTATACTAATATGTATATATATATATACACATATATATATATATGGCTCCAGTATCACCAACGCTTTGGCACATAATGCAAATGAAGCCTCTGCATGATAGAGTGGAATACCTCAAACTCAACATTGTAGTCGAACAACTGACACTTTGAGTGGAATAGCTGAAACTTCAAGTGGCATGCTTCATGATTCAAGCAAGACAATTTTGAAAAAAGGCCTCAGTGTCATCAACCATTTCCCACAAGAATCATTACATAGACAGGTATTGCGAAAAGGGTTGGACAAACAAACACATCATTTTCCGTGGCCGCAACCCTCTTCGGGCTTGCCCCTGTTCCCTTTCGCCCAAAAAACGAGAGCGTTTTTTTTGTTTGCCACCTGATGCAAGGCCCACAGAAGCAAGTGTCCAAGACAAGCTTCGTTTGCCACTCACTGGTGCAAGGCCCAGGGAAGCAAGTCACAAACAGATTGGTCACTTCCACTCGGTTGCTTTCTGCTCCCCTGCTAAAAGTGAATAACTTTTAGTGGTTTAATACGGAAAACCCAAATGAGTTGGCCAAATTAGTTATTCAGTCCGAACATCCCTTGGCAAAAGAAAAGCGCCAAGCTTCCGTCCTTCGGCCCCAGCCAAAGCGAACCAATATTCAAACCTCGCTCCTGGAGTTTTCTCAGGCCCATGGGCTTCCGCTCGGAACTCAGCTCCGGCGCGTGGAAGAACTTCATGTGCACTTCTCTCCTCAGATTTCGCCCAACTCAGCCCATGTTTGCAGCAACGCAACCAATCGGGAGACTGAGTGCTGAAACTCCAAGAACTTTAAAAGCAATTCGCCCTGGCTCACTCATCGCCAACGCCATGATTCCACGAGTGATTCTGAGTATGTTGGGTGTTGACCTAGTGTGAAGATCAAATCAATCCAAATTATCGCACGACTGCACATCAACCGCAACATGGAAACATTGAAACGCTTGCAACACACAAACAAAAACTAAAACACCCATGTGTTTTTGGTTTGAAGCTTCAAAGTGATGTGCTCACTCTTGCTGTTTGTGAGGCATACAGTCTTCTGCAGAGGGTTGAGGCTGTCACAAAACTGAACCAGCACCTATTCTCTTTGCATGGCTCCGCTTGTTGTATAAGAAAAACATACGCATCAAACATCATCTCCTGACAAACACTGCAGTTGTCCAACGGTTGCGTACCCTGCGCCCACAAATCTACGCAAGCGCGAACAATTGTTTGAAGCCGAAAGCCGTCTGTGCCCATGACCGGGCGCCAGTGCATGAAACCCAAACCCGCAAGAACCTCGGCATCTCTGTCATAAGCAAGAGAACTCTTACAAGCAGGTCTGATTATTCTCCTTCAATTGGGCAGCTGGAAAAGCACACGGCTGCATGTGCAAGAAGGGTAGCTACACTATTCAGCTAGGTCTTTTCGACCCGGCTGTAAGAGAAATCAACCGTGAATGTTGGAGAGGGCATAGTGCACGGCCACATACACATGAACATGTAGTATTTAGTATGCCTTCACCTTTGCCAATGCTTGAAACCGGCAAAGCAACACGTTCTCAGGAAACGGACAAGCGTGCAAGTCCGCAGCTGCCTTACACATGCTTGTTGCCAGCAGGAAGTCGCAACAACCTGTGCCCAGAAATGTCTACTTCAAGCGCCCCGGCAAATTTTGACATGCTCTAGAAGGGGGTGCTTGTATCCCCGAAAAGCTCAAGCTGGACCCTCGAACTCCCCATAGAAAACCCACCATAGGCTCAAACCAACCCATTTTTGAGGGTAGTTTGAGGGTCCTACTGTGGATGGACGAAATACTGAACCACCTAAGACACCCTGAATGCTGATTTCCCTCCAAATACCAACAAACAATGCCTTCAATCATGGCTTCAAAAAGTGGTGCGAACGGATTTCGCAACCACCCACAGCAGGAACCTGTGTCTGACTCCCCACCAGAAAAGGAGGAAACAAACAAAACCTGTGTCTGACAGTCCCCCAGGAAAAAAAAATATTCAAGGCTCGAAAAATCAAAAAGCCGCTCCAAACTGCCGCCGAAGGTGCGCGTAGCTGCTGGGGAAGCTCTGAGGACATTGGTCGCAGGCGAAGTGATGGCCCCCGCTCTGACCGCAGCCCCGGCACTTCCCGTAGAAGTCCACCAGGTCCGCCTCAAAAGGCGCATGGAGCAAGCTGTCCCCGTTCCGAAATGGCCGAAGAAAGGCGGCTGGATTTTTTGAAAGCACCCCAGGAAAAACCTTCAAGCGCATCTCCTTTTTTTTTTCCCCCTTTTGTTCTGGGTCACACACACAACAAAAATGTAAAGATAGGTTGAACACCCGTGAAACACACAGAAATACCAAACAAGGGGGCAGTTCTTTTCACAGTTCCGCAAAGATATCCCCAGAGCTTGACCTGGATGGGTCCAATCTCCCCCGAGTCCACCTAGCCCAACAGTTCCGCCGAACATCTGGTGTCTCACAGCACTTCTGAAAACTCTTCAAAAGAAGCACAGCCCAACCTCCTGGACTCGCTGGAAAATCGGAAAAAACGGTCCCTATGGAAAGCGTGCCTTTCAGTTTCCACGAAAACCCGGGCAAAAAAAAAACCACGGGAGCTGCCAAATCCACATCCTCAGCCCTCTCTTGAAGGCGTATCTGATCCTAGCTCCAGGGCGAAAGGCAGACCCATCCTGCTTTGCGAGCAGTGCCCAAACCATCATCTTGTGTATATTAGCCTTTTGTACATATAATCAATATGTATATATGCTAATCTAAAAGAAGATGGTTTGGGGGACTGCTCGATGTGCTTTTTGTGTTCTTTTTTCAATACACAAGCAAGGCCAAAGCGTCGCACAAAGGGGTTGTCTTTCAGAGCCCATCCGCTTTAATTGGACCGCTCCGTTTTCGTGTTGTGGCGGTGTACTGTTAGAGCAAAACCTTGGCCTTGGTTTATGCGCAAGATTTGGGAGCTGAGAGAAAAGGCGAACCAAGTACACACATTAATATGGCCTTGGGTCAACACCCAAATCGTACCCCCAGTGAACATCCCGATCCCCACTAAAAAAGGTTCTAAAATGGGTGGTGCACCTATCCCAAAATGGTAGCATTGGTTTTGAACCATGGGCATATTGGAGAGTATTGGCAGCACGGAACATTCATATCGGAGATGCAGTATTGGCAGTACTGAATTTGGAGTTGGACATTCCAAAAGTACGATATTAAGGCTTGCCAATGCTGAATGTTCAGTTGGCAGTTGTAATTTTGCTGGACACTTAAGAAGTAGTCTTGACAATATTAAATTTAGAATTGACACTTCTAAACTCGGAATTGTCACTCCAACCCAGACCCCACCCACCCACCCGCCCCCGCTATGTTCCGCTACAGAGGCTCCAAATGACTGTTGGCACTCATATGGGTGCCAAAACATGCCCATTTGATGGTTTTCCTTTTGGTTGCCCTTCTACCCCAAAAAGCTCCAAAAAGCATACCAAGCCTCAAGAGAGAGAACCGAGCCGCCCATATATTTTCGTGTTCGATGATTCCCCGAATTTCTAGCCTTGGCCCTCTTTGTAGGCTCGCTCACCGAAAAGGAAACAAACCATTCACTTGGAGCCAAAGGGGTCAAAGGGAAAGACAAGACATGAGCTTGGCGTGAGTGATTTTGTGACTGTCCCCTTCGGCTTGCATCATTCATGGTCATGTTGGGCCACCCCGCAAGGTACGAGCAATTGTGAGAAGCCACGTTCTGAGAATCGACTTGAACAGTTGGACCAGCTCAAGGGAGCTTCCAGCAACTTCAAGAACAAAACACCGAACGCCCACCCAAGCGCGTCGCTTAGGCTCTGAGGTCGCACCCTTTGGTGTGGACATGTTCATTGGGATGCTTGGATTCACATGTGGTTGACGCATCTTTCGAGGCGCGGTGCCCTTGTAGTCTGTTTCCGGGAGGCAACTGCTTCGGACTAACACGTTGAAGTAGGAACCGCCGCAATGTTGGACCCACACCTGTTTATTAAAATGGGGGTGTCCCTGGTTTTAGTGGGGATTAATCACACTTTTGGAGGGGAACACCCCCATATTAATAAACAGGGGTGTATTACTCCGGGATCAACATTATCCTTTTCTGATCGGATTGAAGGGAAACCAAAAGGAAGGCCCATGATTTGTGGCCCAGACCACCCATTGCGGCGAGCGGCTAGGCTACACAAGGCAAGCTTGATCGCAACCAAGCCGAAACCTGCGAAACCAACCCTCCAGTTCACCCACCCCAAACCGAAAAAATGCCCTGAGCCGCCCCACGCCGAAACCGCCAACCCGAGACATTCAGAAAATTCGCAGGAGCCCTTCCCCTGGACACTGAAGGGGTGGATGAACCCCAACCTCCTTCATGTAGGGCATTGGTTTTTGTACCTGGAGTTGACCCGAATCAAAAATGGGTCAATGACCCCATTGTTTTGGGCAATGACCAACCATGTTTTAAGGGTCCTTAGGGAGACTCCGGGTGTCGGGCTCCTGGCTGCGGGCCATATACTCCACGTCCATGGCACCGGGCCATGGGGCCATGGGACCATGGGACCTGGGCTGCCCGGCGTGGCTGCCACACACGCTGCAGCTGGCCTCCGTGGGCGCCACGCTGCGGAGGCCGATGTACCTCGATGGCCAAAAACGCTTTCTCCCTGCCTGGAGGTTTTTGCTTTTTTTTTTCCCGACCCTCAAAAAATGGTTGGTCACTGCCCAAAATAATGGGGTCAAATGACCCATTTTTGATTCGGGTCATGGAGACTCTAGGTGGACAGCTGGGAATCTTCGGGTTCCTGGTAGGAAAAGTTTGTTTCTCCCCCGCCCTGAACACGAACCTGACGTCCGCGGTGGTTTCTGGTTTCTGGGGGGAAAAGTTGTTTCTCCCACCCCGGCAACCCAGTCCCTTGAAAAGGAAGATGGTCCAAGCTAGAGACTCCGTGATCCAAAATGCACATGGACATACTCCAACAGCTCGACACACTAGCATTTAAGACGACTTATGCCTGCATACCCCTGCGTTTTTTGCCAGGGGGCCCCCCACGGCGCAAGGATTCCTCGGAGAAGATGTCCCCCATGATTTCGTGGTCCTGTCGCGGCGATGCGATGCTTCTGAGGCCTGTCCTTCAGCCCATGAGATCCAAGGCGTGGGAGAAACATGCCCGCAGTGGCCACAGCACAGCTCGGCAGTGGACTTGGAGTCTCCATGACCCTTTAAAAAATGGGGTCATAACCCGAAATTAAGGGGTTCTCATGGGACATCGCCTGGGGTTCCCTAACTCCAGGTATGGCTCCGTTTGCCTTGGCTCTCCACAGGAAGAAAAGCTCAGCCCTTCTTATAGCTGGGTGATCAAGTTTTACGTGCGATGGCCTTTTCCGTGTTTTCCACAGGGTGTATTCATTAAGCAATATTGGCATACCACATGTTTGTTTGCAAGCGCATCCTGACTGCAAGTTCTTCAGTGTGGCATTGTTCCGGTCATCGTTGAATGGAATCACAGCAAGAAGCCAAGGTTGCAACGCTCCGCAGATGGGACCTGTCCATGCTAAACACAGCTTCAAGATGCTTGAATTGCCAAAATGTCCTGCCTGGAGATTCATTCTCCGGCCTTTTCCTAGGCGTTTTAGTTTCCTGGTAGTTTTGGGCATGTTGGGCGTTCTATTTGGTTTCTAGGAGTTTTGCGCGACCCCCGAGCCAAAAAAGTGTCTTTTTCTGATTTGCGGGCGTTTGCGGGGTTTTGCGGGCGTTTGCGGGCTTTTTGCGGGCGTGTTGCGGGTACTTCTGGGCGGGGAAGACGTGAAACCGTACCAATTCTGAAGTATAGGAGCTTTAGTAGTGTTAGGCGACTTCACGAAAAAACACATTGAGATTTACGAAAAGCAAGTCAAAGCCGAGAACTACCAGGAAATTCATGGAAAATGAATCTCCAGGTGCAACACATATTAGAACATGGGGAATCGCAGAATTCAAGCTCCAATTGGAGTTTCCATGACCCTTAAAAAATGGGGTCATTACTGGGTCACCCCCATGTTTGATTCGGGTCAGAACTGGGTCCATTGCAGTCACATCATGCAAATGACCCTCCTTGTATGGTGGCTTCAAGTTGGACACCCCCCCGAAGTAATCTCGAGAACCCCAACCAGCGGGCTGTCCTCAGATCCCCGCCAAAAAATAACCGAAGTTTCAGTGGCTTCAAATTGAAATCACACCTCAAATAGCTACCTGGAGTCTCCTTCTGACCCTTAAAAAATGGTTGGTCACTGCCCATAATGGGGTCACTGCCCGAAACCGAGGCGATGGCCTTCGGGAACCTTTGAAACCTGAGGTTAGAATACTCGGTTGCGAAATCTGCTCCCCTGCTCAAAGTGAATAACTTTTAGTGGTTTAATACGGAAAACCCATCCGTTGGCAAACAGTTAAAGTCCGAACATCCCTTGGCAAAATGCACCCAAGAATAAGGGTACCCGATTTTTTTCCAGTGGTCTATTTTAGTAGGGGAAGCCTCCCAAACAAAAAAAAAGGTTACAAAGGGCACTGGGGGACCTTGCAGGTCTCTTCGCAACGAAACGAAACCAATTCGGCTCCTTCAAGACCCTCGTGCCCAGCAGGAGCTGCTGACACTCCACTGGCACCACCAAGCCCGCAGCAATGGCCACCTCGTGCACCGCCCCGCCACCGCCCCAATCCAAACCACCCCCCAACCCAAAAGCCCAAATACCAAACGAACAGTAAACAAACAAAACCAACAAAATACAAACAAACTACGAACACAATCCTCAAACATTCTTTCTAGAAGGAGCCACTCACTGTGCCAACATGTGGGGCAGAATTTGTTTCATCTTGGTCTTGCGCTGGGTTGATCCAGTGGAAAGACTGTCTGAGGATTGCTGTCTTTTTGTGTTTGCTTTTGTGTTTTTGTTGTTCAAGCTGTGCAATGATCCAGTGGAAGGGATGCATTTAGATTAAACATAACTGTCATGACATGTGCAGGTCATACGTGTGTTACATTTTTGGTATATGTGCAATGCTAGTTTCATAGAGACAAACAAGCTATTTAAAATATTACTCAAAATAGTATGTTGTTCACACATTGAATCATTTATGATACTCATGTCTGGAAGTTTCAAACATCACACACACACATTATATTCATATAACTACACGATCTAAAGCTATGTATAAATGTAAACATGTATTGACCAATACTCTGGGTGTCAAGCATGGACCAAGGAACAATATACTTCCGAGCAAATATTCGTACTTATGTACATATGCAACTACATACATCTAGCATGTATATACACACTAAGATTGCGCAATTCATGGATACATATATATATATATATGTTTAAAAGCGAGTACCACTTGTAGGATCTACACCCTAGGCCAAGTCACTTGTATTCACGGTGAGTTTGAATCTGTGTTTGCCCATGT
Source organism: Effrenium voratum (assembly GCA_963377175.1). NCBI lineage: Eukaryota > Dinophyceae > Suessiales > Symbiodiniaceae > Effrenium > Effrenium voratum. Next base: position 90,691 of record CAUJNA010000083.1, read on the forward strand.
TTGCCCTACATCTAGCTTGCACATTGGCTCTTGACAGATTTGCATTCAACAAGCACTCGCACTCACAAATGCCAAGACTAAAGTGCCAAGGCCAAATCTCACAATTGCAAGTTTACTCTCTCACGTGATATATGTTTTCAATCTAGGAACTTGTAGCTGCACAGAAACAATACATGTTTCCTGCCACCTAAATCTCTAGGTTTGAACAATGGAAACACGCAGCCACAAGGGCTATGAGTATTTTGGCACGAGTAAACAACATGGAGTGAGGAGAGATATTTATGTACAAATTAACCATGTGCCGCACTTCAATGTCATCAACATCGTGACAAAGCCCAGTGCATACCTGTAATCACATACGGAAATAACTAACAATGCGCGACAAGTGCACTCCCGCAGTTCCCAGGCCTCAAAGATGAACTAAACATGAATTGGAAGAAAACAAACAAATATGATACCAATCAACGGTTCAGCAAATTTTTATCATATCTGTCTCTTTCTCTCTCTCTCTCTCTCTCGTCTCTCTCTCTCTCTCTCTCTCTTGTTCATTTTGATTCCAATTGTCGGAGTCTTCACCCAGAGTGTTCTGTTCGTGGACAATTCAAGCATTGTGCCGACTTTTTGAGTCGTACTGCCAACAAAAATAACGCCAAAGCCAAAGCCCCGTGCCTTTGGACTTCTCACTAAGGACCCGAAACCAGAAGCCGCCTCACTGAGTTGCAAACCTGGAATCCGACCAAGAAGCAAAATATTGTTGTTATGTTTTTTGAAAAAAACACAACACTTCTCTTGGAAGGTCCATAGTGGTGACCCCAGATTCTTCCACCCCACTTTATTGATAGGAGGTGTCCTGGCGTGAACTGTGGTGAATCAGACCACTTTTGGAGGGGCTAAAAAACCACTCCCTTATAAATAAACTGGAGGGTTGATTAATATTCTAGGGGTTGATTCCCCATTCTTTTCAACCATCGTTCTTCTCCAAAACCAGCTGTTTCCCCAGGGTTTTTGGTGTTTTTTTGGAAAGAAGGATCCCTGGAAAGCATTGGGAAGGTGCCCCTAGAAACATGAGGTCTGAGTTTGTGCCCTTACACTGGGTCTTACAGACCGCTTCGACAGCTTGCCCCCGGCCTTCAGGTGGGCCACGGATTCATCCGCGTTAACCTGCCAGGGTACGACTCGACCCATCTGGCCATGAGTGTTAGGGAACCACCTCACAAGTGATTGGTGGACATGAATCCCCACCTAAATGATGTCCACCAAAGGGTCCCTTATTACACTTCATACCCATCTCTTGTATGACACTTGAGCCATTGTCAAAACCGATCGGTAGTAAAATTCGGTCTACCCCTCAGATGCCCAGCGGACTTTCATGGGACAAAAAAGAATTGGCATCTGTTTTTTGTTGGCTTGGTTGACTTTAAAGGGGAACACTGCCCCAAAAAAAGAAAAAGGGCGCCACTGGGCAACTGGGACCCAGAGCCACGTAAAGAATTGAGAAGGCGGATACCCACATCCATTTACGGCTGGGATCCCTTACTGCCCTCCAATCACCCAGGTTTTGATTGTGACTCACTCGACCGGAGACAGCTATACTGATCCAGGGTACATTGAGCATGCTAAACAAAAAACAAAAAACGCCGAGAATCAGCACCATGGACAAGGCGGTTTCGCGCGGGGTCGCACACTCAACAGCTTGGCTCTTGAAGATTAGGCACGAGATTACTTCGGCGGTTTGTGGGTGCACTGATGCTTTGGGCGTTGGGCAACCAAACAAATACAGGAACAACAGGCGGCTGGGCACATTCACAGGCCCCTTTTGAGTAGCCAAACGCACAAACTGAACCGAAAAAAAACCTGGAGGTGTGCGTGCGGGAGTTGTAGCAGCAGCTTCATCGCAGGAGTACAGAGGGCGGCTGCCGGATGGGGGATTGCCATCTATTCGCCATGTTCAGGTCCTCCCGCCCCCTTGAATCGAGGGAGCAAACGCCGGGCTCTAAGATGTTCCTGGAGTCTCCATGACCCTTGAAAAATGGGTCCGTGGCCCCATTATTCAGAAGGAGACTCCAGGTTGTCAAAGATCCTCTAAGACCCCGCCTCAAAGGTCTGCACGTTGATCTTATCCAGGCACTTGACTCGCACCTGGGCCCGGGCTTTAAGAGCGCGCCCGTGGTACATGGAGACAAAAGCTTTCTATTTTATTAATTATTTGCATGTAAATGTGAGCATATAAGTATGTATATAAATATATATATATATATACACATACATACATACCTACATATATGTATGGCCATGGGTCAAGATCCCGTCCTTCCAGTAAACATCCCAATCCCCACTAAAATAGGTTCTAAAATGGGTGGTGAGTTCAACCAAAATGGGATCCCATTTTTGACCCACAGCCATATCTGGTATAAGGTATAACCCCACCCCACCCCACCCCCGTGACGATGCTGCGACGTGGCAGCACCCCATCCCCCGGGTCCCGCGTCAGCGACCGACCTTCGGAGCTTCGGGGCCCGTTGAGCGACGGCGAAGTAGGCTCCTGATTGTGTATACAAATATGTATATATATATATACCTAGAGTCTCCATGACCCTGTAAAAATGAGTCATTGACCCCATTATTTTGGGTAATGACCAAGCAGTTTTTAAGAGTCATGGAGACTCCAGGTATATCTATATGGTACCCCCCCCACCCCCCCCTGCAAAAAATATACCTTCAGAATTCACTGGGACTGGCAGTGTTATCTCTGTATTCACCTGGCACATGGAGGCCATCCGTCCCGGTCTAAAACAATCAGGGCCCCAGCTTCTTTGAGCACCAACCAAGGCGGAGTCCGCAAGGCATCCATATTATACCTGGAGTCTCCTTCTGACCCTTAAAAAATGGGGTCATTACCCAAAATAATGGGGTCAATGACCCATTTTTGCTTCGGGTCATGGAGACTCTAGGTAGACCTTGGCAACCAAAGAAAGCACAAACAGTTTGAGCCCAGCACTTCACGATACCAACAAAAACGTATTCCATTCTTGCTGGTTCGGCTGATAAACCGAGGACAAGTAGACTGGGGCACCCCAACAACTCACATGCTCGACAAAAAAAAGGTCTCCATCGAGGCCGGAACCACGAGAGCCCAATCCTCATCGAATCCTGGAACCGGAGTGTGCTGGGCATAGGTGTCCTTTTAGGGTAAATAGATGGCCCTGGTAGATGATTAAACCACAAGGTAAACCAGGAATCGCCCTCTAGTGTTCTACCAAAACAACCAAAAAGGACACCTATGGTGCTGGGCGTGAGCCGCCTTCAGACTTCACTGGGCTGTCAGGCTGGAAACCAAAGGGAAGCTGCCCAGCCTCTCAGGGCTCCGTAGGAAGAGAAGAAAAGGTTCGCTCAGCCTAAATGGGAACCATTTGCGAGCCAAAGAGTATCTGCGAAAATTGCTATATTTCTCCATCTGGACATAAGTTGCACATTAATGGGGACCTTCACCATGTGCTCGCTTTTCCCCGAGCGGCCGCGGAAAAAACGCAACCCCAAAGGGGAACCGAAGGATCTGAACTTCAAAGAGTTGCAGCTACTGTTTGAAAGGTGACGATTGAAAGGCAATCACATCTCATTGCCGATGGGAGCACCCAGAAGCGCGTGAACCTCATGCGCCACAACCACCTGGAGTCTCCATGACCCTTTAAAAATGGGGTCATTAGCCAAAATAATGGGCTTATGACCCCTTTTTCTAACGGTCATGGAGACTCCAGGCAGATATGACTGCTGATGCATGGATCCTGGCAAGAAATACACAACATGCAAAGCCGCGATGTGCAATGCGTATGTGATCCACATGGTTCCAGCCCAGGATGTCCAAGTAAACTGGCACTTTCTGCAGTCGTGCTTAAACGATTCAATGCAAACACACGGTTCAGGCGCTCATTGCCCATACTCCTGAGTTTGTTTGTTTTGGAATGGTCAACTAAGTTTGCAGGAACCTCAAAGACCATCAGAACATATGCCGCAAACCAACCTTGGCCAATTTAGCGGCATCTTCACGGCCGTGGCCCTGCCTCCTAAGTGCGCTGAAGCAACACAACTACGTCCTCCAGGAGAGGTTAGAAGAAGGGTACCCTTTTTTTTCTGTAGCCTCTTCTAGTAGGGGCACCCTCCCGAAAAAAGGGTAAAAGGGCACTACTGGAGACCTGGACAACTAAAAATTGGTGAGCTTGTACCCCCCCCCCCCCGCCTTCTTCGTGCGCCATAGCCTGTCATCACTTTGGAACGATTGTATGGTCCGCATGTGGGCAATGTGGACTGTACTTCCCAGCCCTTCTGTCCAGAACACCGAGACAACCACGCGAAACTGTGGAGATACACTCCCTCAGCCTAACATGCAAGCTGGCAAAAGGCCCCTGTAAATGGAAGCAAGTCTTCCCAAGGGGTCCTGGGAGCTTCCATGATAGTCTGAGGGAGTGTACTAAAAGGATGAGCGGAAATCATGGGGGGTCAACCGTCGACCTTGATATCAACCTGTTGGGTGCGGGAGGCTGTTGAGCCTCGCTTGCCCGTTTCGGGCGTCCATTCTCCCCAGAACAAGAGCCGCGTTGTCGAATTGCCAAAGCTTGTCCTATAGTTTGCAAAGCTTGTCAATGCTGATTATTCCAAATGTCCGAAGCAAACGTTAACACGGGCCAAATGGATCAATTTGTAAAAAGCCTTGATCAGCATCAGACTTCTATCACGCCGCTCTCCATGCAATTTCCTATCACAGTGCTTTTGCAACCCTGTTGGTCAAACAAGGGCCACAAACCCGGAAAGAAAAGATGATGACCCTGGACAAACCTGAAAGTTATCGCATCTTGTCTGCCTGCAGCAAGGTGCATAGCAATACAAGGGCAACATCATTACAATCCTGATTCTCCCATGATCATGCGGTAGGTTGGCCTAAGAGCACCCCACAACATAATATCGAATTACTTGGGCGCCTATCTCTTCGTCCAGCCCAATTCGGGTGTTGCAAGGAGCCTTCAGCAGAAGCATGCAAAAGCTGTCCATTCGGCAGGAATCCAAGTGATGGTTCCTTTGGCCGCCCTGCGGCCAAGGTTTTCGTTCGGACCACTTCATAAATCTGCACTTCACGGGTTTCGAAGCCAACCTAGCAAAAGAAAAAGCGTGGCAAGAGGATACAGCTTGAACATAACGCACTCCGTGCTTGAAGAATACACTCATCACATGCACTAGAGCTGAAAGATCGGGCTCTCAATCTTAAACTTCTAACAAACACTTTCTAACATGCACAATTATCTTCCCCATAAAATCTGAACATAGGAGCGCCTTTGTTCGGACGAAACAAAGGCCGTCTCAGCATTTCCCGCTCCGTCTCTTCTACACACAAGTTGTTCTTCCATCCGAGCATGCCAAAATCATAGGTAGAAGAGCGTGATGAGCACTGTCGAAGTTGATCTTCATCATGGGGAAGCTCGTTTTACCTTCCCCCCCCCCCCAGTGCGCTCGTTACCATCGGCATCCCCTGGCCTTTGCCTACACGGCCAAGGTGTAGGGGGGCAGGCGGCAAGGTGGCTGCGGGCAGAACTGCTTTGGTCGTTGAAGTCTAAACACAGCACAAACCTAAACATCTACCATCATCACATACATGGGTGTTTTTCCCCCCACGTCCCGAACCCTGAGTAGACCATACATGGGTGTTTTTTTAGGGGACACCCCAAAGTGGTGGCGTTACTGCAGTTTCCCTTTGAAACCTACCAAGCAGGGGTGCCAACTCCAAGGAAACAAGCATCCAAATGCCATGCAAACAAGATTCCGAATGCTGGCCCAAACATAAATCCCGGCTTTGCGCTGCAGCTCGACGACTCGTGACTCGAGAAAATCCCATTCGTCGGGGTTCATCCATCCCCTTCGGTGCAGGATTTTGTTCATCCACACTATTAGGGTGCGGGTGTTTGAGGGAGAATCAAAACCAAACAGCACCCATGTGGAAGGTTCCATGAGATTCGAGAATTCTGGGGATCCGAATTGCACGCTCGGAATCAAACCGTTCTCAGTGGAAATACGCTGACTGAAATATCAAGATGAAAATAAGGAAGAAGTATGGCTAGCCACGCGGGGTGAATCATCGCCGCCCAGCGTGTCGCCCCCTCTTTTCGGCTTTTGTGAGAACGCAAACAAGCCTTCTGTCTGCCTTATGAATAAACCCCGACAGACTTGACGAGCTGAACTCTAACCATCACAATCACGCCGCGCCATGGGCAAAACTCCACCACTTGTGGGCCACGGTTTTCTTTTTAAGAATCCTGGTAAGAGGGTTGTGCCCCACCTCCAGTAAACAGGTCTTTTCACCATCACGTGCCGCCACGGATCGTTCTGGGTGTGCTTTTTGGAGGGTACCCTTTTATTTCAAGAGAGCCCGAGGAAAACCCGCTGTTTCGGGATCCAAACCCAACCAGCGCCAGTGTCGACTGGGCATTCCCGCAGCGGACAACGGCCCGTTGCCGGAGAGCATCGTCCGGAGCTCGTCCAACGAGATATGCCCATCTGGCAAGCGGCCATAGTCTCTCCAGCTTTAGGAACCCGTCAAGTCCCTTGTAAAACAGGGGAACAACAAGCATGGACAGGGGCGCCTGAAATGGGTTGCTCGCAATTTGTTCCTTGGAAAAAGGGCAACCCACAAAAGGGATGAGCAAAAAATGAGCATCGTCAAAAAGCGCTCAAATCGTTGGTGCACCTTGTTGGCCGCGTTGATACGTGTTCAAGGACGGGGGTCATTGGCGATATCTGCTAAAGCGCACTCCGCCCTGCACTCAGGCTGCCAAAGCCACCCGAGGATTCGAAGGGGTGGAAAGAACCTTGTAACTTACTTCCTGAGTAGAGGGGCAAAAAGAAGCCCACAAATTAAAGTCCAAGAAATCAGGAGGTGAGGTAATGGTTCATATTAAAAAACAAAAATAACATCGAAACGTTGAGCACGAATCACGGTCAAAATTCGATCAGTAAGTCCTCCGGCCATTTACTCCCTGACTGGCAATTGAGTTCCGTCTCTTTCCGGCCCCGAATCTGGGCGAATTGGGAGCTACGTTTTGGATGGTCTGCTCCTAGGGATACTCAACAGGAGACAACCAACAGGAAGTCAACTACTTCTCGACCAAACGGATCTGCCCCTGCACAAACTCCGATAGGCGCACACGCGGGGACATGGCCGCAACGCGCAAGGCATTTGGGGGCTGCGCGGGGGTTGAGGTCCAGGGCTCATGCGAACTATCCTTTGTATTTTTCTTTATGGGTGCGCAATTCAGAAAAGGGACCCGTGGGTAAAAATCATTTAGCTCAGGATTCATGTCCACCAACCACCTTAAAGGTGGTCCCTCAAAACTGTGGCCGGGAAGCAGTCAGACCCGCGGCTTGTGTCGCGTGAACGAAGCCCATGCTCCAGCTGCCTCCAGCCCCTCTGAAGCAAGTCCCTGTTAAGTGAGTTGGCCGGCATTTGACCAGTTTCCAAGCGGATCTGACTGGCTTCTTTTGGAGAATTGTAAGCCAGGCACTGCTACAGTTACAGAAGGCTTAGATAAAGAATTTGCAGTCTGTGGGACTTGCTTCTGGACTGGTGGGTTTTTGAAGTAGAAGACGCGCAATGGTTAACAAGAAGGGCTTGGAGAAAACAAGCACATTTCCTGGCAGCTGGGCGAAGGGCGGTGTTTGTGAGATGTTGGGACTTTTGGGGGGGTCATTTTTCTGGGCGGAAAAAAAGGAGCTCTTGTATTGAGTACCCTGTTTCGTTTCCTGAACACTTTGACTATTGCAAAACGATCTTGAACTGGGAAGCCATCATGCTGAAGCCCAATGTCGGGTTGCATTTATTCAGCCTAGGTTTCCCGCCTTGTATAGAGAAGCAAGGTGAAACAAGTCGCGCAAATAAGTGCAAAAAGTACAACGTTTCTCACTTCTGCAGTTGCACTTTTGCACTTCCCACCAGCAAAACTCAACTGCAAGCAGTGGAAGCAGCCCTGCTTTTTTGCAGAGCTTACTGCCTTGTTTCACATTACACGAGACGCGAAAAGCTAGGCGACTGCTTTGGGGGGGTACCAAGCACATGTCAGTGTAGTATACATGTATGTCAGATTGTCAAAATCTATGTTCCTGACATAGCCGAGTTCCAAGCGTGCCGCCTTGAAACGCATGGGCTGCAATTGGTCCTGATCATTGTGCTTCAACAACGCTGTGAGCAAAACGCTCTACACGCACAAATGCGTCGCCGCAAGCCCACAGTCCCTGGCAGCAAAAAAAGGCAAACTGCCGCGGCGGCCGCGTCCGTTTTGTTACTCTGAAGAGCCACTGACACTGGAGCGGCTTCTGGCTGCGTGTACCTCGTGCAATTTTACCCTCGCTCTTTCCGCGAATCTGCAATGGCATTATAATCTCTAGGAAGCGGTTCATAGTTTCCAGGAAGCTGACAAAGTGTTCTCACTAACGCTCAAGGCCCGAAAGCGCTGGCCACAGAGGTCTCGCTTGATGCTCTCCAGCGCCCCGCGCCTTGCGTTGTCGCCCTTTTGTCGCTCAGCCTTTTTTTCAAGGCTGTTGTGACGGTGCACCCCGTGATCCCGGTGGTAGGCATCCCTGCCAGCATCTCGCTGTTCCTTCCTCTTATGCGGAGTCAGCATCTGGGCCACACAGCGGGCCACACCTAACGTAAAGCCTTTCTAGGTCACTTTGGCTGCAAGCTCAAAGCCATGTCTGATTGCAGTATATCTATGTCTGGGCCGAAATAGGTTGTGTGACTGTGCAGAGAAAATGCTGGCGCGAAGCTTGCGCATACGTTCTGTGTTCTGGCCAGGCCAAAATAGGTTGTGTGACTGTGCAGAGAAAATGCTAGCGCCAAGCTAGCGCCAAGCTAGCGCATAGGTGGTGATTTGTTGGCTTTACAAGCGTGTCGCCTTGACAAAGACTTGAAAACTGCTCGCACGGATGCGATGTTCATGTACTTTCCCACATGACATGTCTGCTGAGCACGGACTTTTGACACCCCATGATGTATGTCATGTGCAGATATACTGATATACTTGTGCCTTGTCTGGGTGTGTGTGAACATAGGGTGGCCAACAAGTGGTGGTGTTCCTGATATTTCTTCAAACCGGAAAGACATATCCTGAACAAGCCTCACTTCCTGAGTGGACTTGCCAAAGCCAGTCTAAACTTGTTCTTTGCCACTCTGGTCTCCAACAAGTTCATCAAGTCCATGAACTCAGGGAGTGAGAAACGCTCCCTGACCGACACATCTTCTCCAAACATGGCCCCAAACAAATTCCCACCCCCGGCCGAGAAGAAACAAAAAAAACGGGCACGCGTCGGCGATTGGCACGCGTCGGCGACCGTTGGCTCATCCCAAAACGCCAGTGGCCTCCGTTAAGGTCGAAGATCTGGAAGGCATGGAAGACCACCTCGTCGATGAGCTTGCCTGCGAACAACTCGAACGAAGGACCACGGACGAACAGACTCAGAAGCACCCGTCCCATACTGATGGGTGCCCAAATTCCTTCGCACCACGAAGTAAAGCCGTCCACCGTGTATGGTTTGGCGAAATCCGTTGGACCCCACCACGAAATGAGGTGCCATTGAAACCAGAACGTTTGTTGGTATGTATGTTGCGGACTCAAATCAGTCCAGGGCTTCTGAAAGGTGGTGCAGGACTTCGTGGATGGTGAAATCAAACCCCTGAGACCCGTCCGCGTGCCATGTTAGTACAGCAAAGGGTCTTATGAACTCTGCAACAAAAAGCTTGGCCAAGTCTTGGTTGCTGTTGAACCTTCTGCAACAAACATAGACTTTCTTGGTCCGATGAGAAAGCCCGCAAAGTTTCAAACAGGAAGTTGAAGTCCAAAGATTTGTTACCAAATAGCCATAAAGTAATGTGCCGTGTGTACCTGGAGTCTCCATGACCCGAAGCAAAAATGGGTCATTGACCCCATTATTTTGGGTAATGACCAACCATTCTTTAAGGGTCATGGAGACTCCAGGTACTACTGTATTGCATTGCGAAAGTAAATCCGGGTAAATCCGGCAGGTCCAGCCTCCGTAAATGACACGCTGCGGTTCCACTCGTGGGAAATTTTCACAAATGCACATGTTCGCTGGAGGCTCGGTATACCTCAGTGACTCTATTTGGGACTACGCCCCAAATGAAATAATATCGAGTGGAAAATTATCTTATCAAAATCAGGGGAAAATCATCAAAACTCACTGAAGCACATAGAAGTTTCGAAGTTAAACTAAGTTGTGACACCTTCCCTGCTGAATAAAACAAACCCTGCGAACACAAGCTCTCCCGCTTGCGCAATAGCAAGAGCAAGCGAGGTCCAAAGATGGACGTTTTGGCCTAGCACCTAAAGTGACACTCGGCAAATGAAACAACACCTGACTCCAATCGCTGGGCACATGTCATGACAACATGCAGCATCACTCGAGGCGATATAATCGTGTGGAAACATTGCTCGATTCAAAGCAGACCAGTTGCCCTCCAAGCGGATAGCGTCAAAGCCTTCCCACCGAGGGTGTTACACGCGGAAAACATCGCACTCGGAACTTCTGGATCTTTCAACTTTCCGCTTAGGGAAGCGGAAAGAGAAGCCGCCCAGCGCTCGCCACTTTTAAGTGCGGAAAGCTCAAGAGTGGCCCTACGAATCCCAGGCAAAAGGGGCAGGGGCTGTTGGTTCTTCATGTTTGCCCTTCAGGACAACCCCCCCCTCTCGCAGGGGTACTCTCCCAAACTCAATCAAACAACATGCAACATAAACCTGCAGGCGCCGAGAAACAGAGCGCCTTGTGCTTGCAACAGGCTCGCCACAAACTCCGTGTAGTTGATGTGTCCATCCTCGGCATCGAAAAGCTCGAAATGCAGCGAAAAGCATTCGTGGTACTGGCTCTGTTCAAGTGATATCCTTTAAAAATGTAATAACTCATAAAGAGTTGTCGGGGGAACGCAGGTTTTAGTCTATGCGTTGTTCTCCATTTTGGATACGTCTTTTTGACACCCCCAAATAGAACCAGCCTGATACATCAACCGCGCATTGTCCTGAGATCGTTTTCTTGCTTCTGAGTAGGGAACTTGGGGTTTGATCCCCAAGTTGGGCCATCCCTTGCTCACACCCATTTGCACCCGTCACGAACTGCACTCCGGACTTGTGTCCTCGTTGCATTGAACGCCTGGTGCCAGTGCCAAGATGTGTCAATATCCAACCATCCCTTCACCAAAAATTATGCATGTCGGCAACTAGCTTCACTTACGTGGGGGCCCTTCTCCAAACAGGGAACACGCACTAATGGTGGACCACCCCAAAGATTGCTTACTACACCAGGCGAGACTCACGCGAAACCGTTTGGCCCGACAGACCCCCCAATGACGCCCGGTGAGTCACTGAGGAGCTGGCACAATCCATGTCCACGCTGGCCACCAGCTGATGGATGACATCCTCTCAGATGCAGTAACCATGGGAAAAAAAAGGAATTGGCATCCATTGTTTTGGTGGGTGGATAAAGGGGAACCCCCGAGTAACCAAAGGAAAAAAATGGTGGACTTTAAAGGGGAACCCTGCCCAAACAAAAGGAGACAAAAAAAAAAACACCACTGGGTAGCTGGGTGCTGCAACCACCTCCCCCGGATTGCAGTGAGAAGGTTTGGCAAAAGCTCAGCCGCAGATCGTGAGCACTGAGTTGACTTCTGAAACGCAGTCGCCTCAAAATCAGAGTACTCATAGAAAGCTTCAAGCATGTGCCAAGGGAGCTCACTTGAAAGGGCCAGATGAAAATCCATGCCAGCGCCATACTCACCCAAAAAGCGCTCAATGCAGTCACTGAGATTTGTTCGCTGTGGATGGGAAACATTCCGCACGAGTGGGGATGGATGAAACCCGACACCAGCATCATGCAGGATCCTGTCCATCAGCATCGTGAATGTTATCGTTGTGGGACATCACCGGGCGCGCAACCCTTCAGCGCCTTTCACCAAATTGAAATTGTAAAGCGGGTAAGAAGTCAAAGGGCAACTGCCCTTGCCAGTTCCACACTCATCCTTTGACATTTGAAGGGGTCTTGGTGTTGTTTGATATTGTTTGGACATGCCCCAAGGATTTTCCAAAGATCCCAAGTGACATCCCTCCTGGCCGCCGTTTTTGTTCTTCTTTTTTTTCTTTTTTTTTTCGTCAACTTCGAGGGCCCGGCCAAGTCCACCCCCATCTCTGCCAGGCCGGCGGCAAACTCCGAGGTCTCAGCGCACCGCTTGCTGGAAGCTGGGCGTTTGCAAAACGGGAGCTCGACCTTTGGCTGCGTCCTTTAGGGTTCGGCTCAGCTTGGTAAGGGAACACCTGGGAGCTTCTCCAAAGAGTTGATCCCCGTTTGCTTAGTATTTGGCCATGGGTCAAAATCCCGTACCCCCAGTGAACATCCCAATCCCCACTAAAAATAGACTATAATGGGTGGTGCACCTACCCCAAAATGGTACCACTGGTTTTGACCCACAGCCATTTGGAGCATGTTGTTGAGAAGCACCGTGCGAAACAACAACAAAAAAGGCGTAATCCGCGCACCAGGGAAACCACTGGCGTAAGGATTCCCATCTCCCCTGCCTTAGGGGTGGGGGGGGATCCCTTCTAGAAAGGGGTGAGGGTGTCATGTTCATGCAGCCATCAAATGCAAACACCGGCTGCCTAGAGCCACGGGCAGTTAGCAGCGCAATGGCAAATTGTGTTTCCGCGCAGGATGCGTTCCAAGTCCAGGTGAAAAGTTCTTGCCGCGACCCGGCCCCGGGATCAATTCCTGGGGGATGCGGGCGCCCATTCAGCCAGACTTCCGGAAACGAGCTCCAGGGAGTGGAACATTTGCCGGTGAAAGGCCTGAACACCCTGAACAAAAAGCTGCGTTCGACAAAAGCATCGGGGCACAGCAAGACCCAATTTTTCATCTCCTCACGGGAAAACAACGAATTGCCGTGCGATTGAGGAATCAAAGATTCAATCAGGGTCCGCTTGGCCGGCTGCATGGTTCAGCATAGAAAACTGAAGGTGTGGGGTCCATGGCTCTTGTTTCCGTACTTCCTGAGTGGATTGGCCAAATTCCCCACTAGAATGGCTTTCCAAGCCAGTTTAAAGTCGAGGAAATCGGGAGAGCGAGTTGTTCGGGTCTTGCGTCACCCTGGACTCCGGAAAGGGTGTCAGGATCCAAGAATCTATCCCGATTCAGACTTGTCACTTCGGCTGACCAAAAGCCCTCTTCAACGACCACGGACCTGTAGGAGCCTGGCCCTCTGTGCTTTCCAAGTGTTTGGATCCCAACTGAGAATCCTGAAACACCCGATCTCCAGTGCCCGCTGTGCACCAATTTACCTCCATTTGCTGAGAAGTTTCATGGCAAACAACATAGAAAATATGTCCAGTAGTGACACATCCCCTTTAAAACCAACAGAGGAAATAAAGACATATTCTTAAAAGCAAATGGAAGTTTATGTCAAAGGGACACCTCCAACAAAAGAGGAAGGGCACCACAGGAGGTCTCTGAAGATGATTAACATATTGGTGGGGTGGGGGTCAGCAGATCCATGCGGGGGTGGCGTCCTTTGGCTGGTACGAAAGTTGCAGTTCCCAAACCATTCCTGTTGGGTTTCCTATTTTGACACGCCCATTTGGACCATGTTTGTTGTTTGTGTTTGCCGGTGTCCGCAAAAACGGCTCCAGGGCGCCCGCTGAGAGCTTGCCGTCGTTGTCGGTATCACAATCCGCGAAAGCACCTGCGAGATCCTGGCGAGCACGGTGCCGTTGCGTCGAAGAGTGGCATGCGGCAAGGATTCTGAAATGAAGAAAGGTACAAACATATATGGTTCATAAGTGGGTGTGGCTGAAAAATAAAAGTTTATCAGATTTTAGTCTTCGGCTCCATTTACCAAGGTGCCAGTTTGGTACATTTGTGTGAGCCACAGCCAAGTAAGTTGGCAAGAAGTGCTTCAAGTGGAAGAGCTTTCGAGAACGAAACGCGCATAAGTGACCATCCTTGCCTGTTCCGGGCTCGCCTGCAACTTTGCTTGTACCAAATTCGCGCGAGTTGTTGCCGGGAAGAAAGGTACGGGGTCCCTCAATTCCATTGATCTAGTCTTCCCCATAAAAGGGAAGACTTGAACCATTGATGGAGTCCAGGGCCTGATTCCAGGAGCCACCCCCTCCCCCAAGTCCATTTATTGGGGGCTGGGGATCTATCTTGGCATTTCCAGGCCACATTCCACAAGCAACACGTGCAAGTTGACAGTTGCCATGAAAGGCATGGGAGCTGACCCGAATGGACAGGACCCGGTTGGAAGGCAGGCGAACGCCATCAATCCGCTTCAAAAAGTCATGGCTGGCTCGTCGTTTGTTTGGACTTGGTGCCTTCTTTTTGGGCGGCTTTAAAGGGAACCCACCAATTTCAGGGTCTATTCTGAGACACCCACACCCAAAGCATTGCAACAGTTCAGTGCAAGGCCTGAAGGGATTGGTATCCTTGCAAGCGCAGTGGGGAAAATGCAACCTGACCTCCTGCCTGTTCTCTCGACCTTGTAAAGAACAAACAACACCTCAATTATTTGCCAGAACCTCTTGTTTTTGTTTCTCCATATTTTTGATGGTAGAAGGGACCCTTTTCCTGCAGGGTCCTCAGGGCTCACAGTGAGCTTGCAACAAGTGTTGCCTGGCATGTTTCACAGGCATCCCCTCGCACCCGAAGCAAAAACACGCGGACCATGGCAGCAACTTTGCTATGGGGCTCAACGTCCCTGGGTTGATGTCATCCATCAAAAGCAAACCATCCAGAAACACACGCTGCAGACAAATGATGTTCGCCTCCCAAACAAATAAAGAAATGCCTCCCAACATGTTGTGGCGAAACACACTCGATTCTCATCTTCCATGACATTTGGGAGAGCGGTTACACCAAATTTGTTCGGCATGTCAGGCAACGCCGATTTCTCTTCTCAAGAATTCAAACAATGACGTTTGACCTATTCCCTCTTAAGGCCTCACTTCTCTAAGACACTACACCCTCAAAGCATTACCCCACCAAAGGACTCACTTGTTCCCTGATCATGCCTCGATCTTGTGCGTGTCCAGTTGCGCGGCCATACAGTTCAGAGCCGCCTGGAGTCGAGGAGTCCAACCCTCGCTTCACAGCGTCGATTTGCGCGACCCGGACCCCGTCCCCCCGACGGGAAACTACTTGTTGCTGTTGACCCCGCTGCAAAAGGTTTAACTTTTGGGGGGGGTTAGTGTATTACTTCCCAAAAAGTTAAAGTCTAAAGATCCAACCCAATCGCAGTCAAGACTACAACCCAAATACAGCAACGTTAAACCTGTGGCTGCCCAAACCTTGTATGTTCGTGCTTTGTTAGGTTCAGCTTGGCGGACCTTGAGGAATGTAGCCAAAAGGGTACAAACAAATGGGTGGATCTTTTCAGGGCGTTTTGGGTGGATTAAAGGAAACCAACAGGAAAACCAACCATCCCCCCCAAAAAAAGAAAAAGGACACACCCAAATGGATCAAAGGTGGGGGTGGCTCGTCTTTGATTTGAGAGCACACTGTGTTTGGCGGTTTGAATGGAAACCAAAAGGAAAGCCAACCATTTCAATCAAAGGTGGGTTCGCTTGAGTTGAACCTCTCTCGCCTTGGAAAAGTGGCTCATCTGGGCGAAGCTCACGATGCTTTTCCTCGCCTGTCGCGCGTGCTGTCGGAAGAGGTGGCCCTGATGCAGTGGTTCCCAAGGGATGGACCCATTTCGCAAGTTGCCCTCAGATCCCCCGCGAAAAGTGAATATTTTTTCGTGGGTTAAATGGAGACTACCACTAAACACTAAAACGCTAAAAGCTAAGAGGATGGCGCGAAAAGTTTAACTTCTAGTGGGTTAAATTGAAATTAAATCACTAAACACGAGAAGGATCTACAAAAGGATCTACAAAGCTAAGGGACCGGATGGCTGGGAGCCACCAAGCAAAGGAACCCAGCTGCACATCGACTTCGCAAGTTCATCAGGTTTTGGGATAACCCTTCCATTGTTCCGTGTTGGGTACCTATTTTTGACCCACAGCCATATGTTTGGGTTCACTTTGAAGGGACGCCTACCCGCAAATCTCGACATGTCCGAGCTGGCCAGGTCCAGGCAAACGGCCCTTGCCCTGAACGACGAAAGGCTACCGCTGGGGCAACCACATCGTCATGTCCTTGTCTCTGTCGTGTTCGTGTGCTTTCCAAACTAGCCATAATTAGAGGGATTCTCTGTATGGAACCTCCCTTGAGCTACAACTCTAGGGCTTATCTGTAAATTATGGTTGTTGTTTGACAATGACAAACAAAAACACATGGGACCCGTTTCTCGTTGAAACCACAACAGACAGGCCCCAACTCCCAAAAGAAACGAGCCAGCCTCATGGTGTTTGTAATGGTTTCTCACTTGCGCAGGGGAGCTGGAAACAAAAGGTGATCACCTTTTGGGATCTGTAAAAAAAGTAGCAACAAGGGGAAACCAAAGAATAGATCCGGTCAATTCGCGTTGGTTGCAAGTGAGTCAGAATCAACATCTGGCAGTCAAATGGTGAACCCAGAACCATGTAAAAAAAATGAAAAGGCGGATATCCGCACCCATTCACGCTTGGCATTTTCCCTTGACCTTCAACTACCCGGGCTTTGAGCAAGTGGCTCAAATGACCTTTGGCCTTTAGAAACATGGGCATGTATGGCATGTCTTCTTTCAAGGGACCCCCGGTAAAAAAAACTGGGCCGGTTGGTTTCTTTTTAAAGGACCCCGCCCCCCAAAAAAAGGGGGTGCTCCTCGAGTGAGGCTTGCGCCCCCACCAGCCCTCCGAACCGAAGTCTCGGCCTTCCGAGCTTGGCGCCCGGAGAGGGGGCCCTTCTTGTCGGAGTCCGCGAGCCAAGGGTCGCCTTATCGGGACCCACAAGGACCGAGCCCCCCCCCCCGTTTTTGGGGTACTTGGGCCATTTTTTGAGGCCCAAATTTGCCTTTTTGGGTGTTTGGGTCGTTCTTGCTAGGGGTCCCCAACAGGCGTCCTGTTTTTGGGGGCGCCAAACTTGGGTTGGTTGGTTTTTTGAGGGTCCTCGGTATTGAGTGGCTTGAAAGGGGGAAACAAAAAGGAAGGAACATTTTCTGGTAACATGGAAGGGGCTGCAACCTGCGGCCTGGTCCAATTTGCACCCATTCTCATTCTTAGGATCTGGTCACCACTCATTCAGAAAACAATCCACAGGATCGTCTGTGGGGGTTCTTGGGACCCCAGAACGTCTGGGGAGGATACCCCTCAGGTCGTATTTTCCAGTGACCCGATACCCCTGGGACCCAAAATGCCGCGGTGGCAAACATTTTGTCTTTGGGTGAAAGAGGGCGTCAATCCAGGTGTTCCATTGAGTTTTGCTAATTCAAAAGGCAAAAAGTTGTCCTCGGGGTCCAGTTCCTATTTTGAGAAACACCCAACTTGATGTCAACCTTGGATTGGTGATTGGACGCGGAACACATCGATCTTTCGGACCCAGACAGGGTTAAAGGCAGGTGAATAAGTACACCCCCTCCAAGCCCAAAATCACCGCAGCACAAAATCACAGAACGCACAAACCGCAAGGGCAACAAAAGGCTAGGATCGCGGGGGCAAAGGCAGCCAGGCGAACCGCTGGAGTGGTCCTTGACGTGAGCCGCGCCCAACTAAGAGTCACTGGATGTCCGCTTCGAAAGTTGCAATTGACTGACGATCTTCGTATTTCTTGAAGAGGGTATGTCTCAATGAGCGGTTCCATTAGCTTCCCTTGAAACCCCCAAAAACGTTGCCAGAAAGAAAGAGACACACACACACACCGCGTGTTCTTTCTCGCAACACTGCCGCAATTTGAAGGCCAGGCAGTGAACCAATGAAGCCAAAGCCTCAAAGCTTCCCAAGCCCAAAAGAGCAGAGACAAAGATCAACGGAAGAAATAAAGAGAAATAAAACAACGACTTCCAGCCATTTGTACCCAAAGTAGCTCACCCAAGAGCACTGCAAATACAAATGGACCACTCTTGGAGGGTGCCGGTTGGCAATTCGGCAATTTGGCAAAAGTCTGGTGAAACTCCCAAACAAAGCCAGCGATGCTTAGGCATACTAAATGCATCCGGGATGCATATTCTAGCACCCTCCTTTGTCAGGGGACGTTTTCTTGATTTAGGGTCCTAGGTGGTCCAAAGGTTTGCTGGTTCGTGGGCAAGTCCTCAATTTCCCAACAAGCTAAAGGTATAAGATCCACCCAAGCAGCTACCAGTCTGGGCTCCTTCTCTTCAAAAACTGGGCGAACAATTCTGGGACCAAATTTGTATTTTCTAAGGAGAACGATGGGCTGATGGGTGCAGAGAATGCAGAATCGGCGATTTGCCCCTTGAAAGAGGAAAGTCACCTACAAAATCAACTCCCGGAAAAAGGAACCAGATTCTCTTCAAAGAACATGGGTGTAACTCCAAATTGGTAATCCCGCCAAAATGGTTGGTTTCCTTTTGGCTTCCCTTCAACCCCAAAAAGCTTGGGTGCTGTAGATCCCCCAGCAACAAGTTCAACTGTTCGAAGCAAAACCCAAAAAAACTCGAAAATCCACCCAACATCGACCCCCACCGCTTTCAAAAAAAAAGAAAACACGGGCTTCTCGGCTTGGGCGACCTTCTCGGCTTCGGCTTTCGACCCTCCGACCGCGACCCTCCGACCGCTTCCCTCCGCTGCGACCGCGACCCGAGGGCGACCGCTTCGAGGCCCCGGGCGGAGCGCCTCCTTGGCCAAGGGCCGCGAGCTCGGGTCCTTCACCAACAGCCGCTCGATGAAGGCCACCTCGCTTCCCGCTTCTGTCGGCGCCCCGGCTGGCCGGTTTTGGGGGGGGGGGCCGGTTTTGGGGGACAGCCGGCTTTTTGTTGCGGGTTTCGGAAGGGGCCACGTGTTTGTGGGGAGGGCTTTTCCGGGGGCCGTTTTTGTGGGGGCCGGTTTTTGTGGGGTGGGGGGGCCGGCTGTTTTTTCCTTGTTTCTTCGGGGGGGGCGATTTCGGGGGGTATAGTGGACACGGAAGGGGTCGATTTTGCAAAGTTCCTTCTCATTTAGGGTATAGGTTTTTTAGGGTTCTTGGCTGCAACATAGACTCTAGGAGGGGTGGGGTTTCAAGGGTCAGAAGTGGAGCCATTGGATGTTGTACTTTTTTAAGGTTGGAGCCGTACCAAAATGGTGGTTGTCATTTGGGTTTCCCTTCGAAACCGCAAACATGGGGTACTCTCATGAAGAGCAACACCCAAATTGGGTGCCGTGTTGAGGGTGCCCCATTTCGTTGTAAAGGAAACCAAAAGCATCACAACACCACTTCAAACGGGGGTCTAAGAACCAACACACCCAACGACCCTTTGGGCTCCTTTTAGGAAACCATGAAACATAAACTGGTGGGCTACCTTTTGCTTCTTGGTTTCTCTTCAACCTGGAGTCTCCCGAAGGACCCTTAAAAAAGGGTTGGTCATTACCCTTAAAATGATGGTTCAATGACCCATTTTTGATTAAAGGGGCAGAAGGAGACTCTAGGAACATATGCGCTAGTGAACACCAAGCAAGCAAACCATTGCAATTCGTGAGCCGTTTGAGATACAAAAGGCCGACTCGGTTTAGGGCAAAAGACCCAGCAATACAGCAGGCTCTGTGCGTTGGCTAACCTTTTGGTGTGGCTTTCAAGGGAAACGCCATTTTGAATTTCCCTCATTCCAACACACACCCTTCTAGGCAAGGATGAGGGAGCATTCCTTTTGGGGTTAATTACATTTTTTGTGGCTCCCAAGAAAACATATAATTTGTAGAGGGTACAGGTACCACTGAACAAATAAGTTGGGGGGAAAACATCCACCCACAACGCAAGCCCCAAAGATTCGGAAGCCTTCGGGGTTCTCAAAGACCCTCTCTATATCCCTTCCCGTGAAAGTGGGGATTGATCAACATTCCCTTCGGCCCCCAGTTTTGACCATGGGTAACTTTTTGCATTTGGAAAATATGTTGTTTTTGGTTGTTTCCCCCAATGGTCATCCCATGTAAAGGACCTTTTGATCAGCCCCCAAATGTCCCGGCGACGACAGGGTCGTCTCTGCACTTCATTCCGGATGTCTTGAGGTTTCGGCGGGGGAGCAAACGGGACCCCAGAGAGCCCACAGGCAAATGTTCATGTCTGAGGAAGCGGAAGTGCCGTAGTTCAACCCCTGGGTCGCTGCTTGCAATCAGCAATCAGCATTAGAACAATCAGCAATCAGCATTAGAACAATCAGCAAGGTAAGAAAGTGGCATGGTGTGGGTTCTAAGTTTGGACATTCAGGGCTTCCCTTGTGGGGTGTCCAAGGGTGTGCAGGCAACTCTTAGACGGGACATGGGAGCGCATTTGCAATGTAAGCCTCCCAAGGTTCATGAAAGATGCAAACAAATGAAACACAAGAAGGCCCACGTACCCATGCTAGACCAAAATCGAGTGCCTTTGTTTGGGGCTACACTCACACATCCTACATATGTATATGTATGTATACATATTTGTATGTGTGGCACGCATAGCGCGTAATGTGTTGTATACAAAATAAGCCCAACTAATGTGTAAATCACGAAACATTCTGTCTAGAGCGAGGTAAAGAAAACAAAGAAAAACGACAAACAAAAACACTGCAAAGAAATAAAGACAGACACGAGAAAAACAGAATGAAATAAACAAATAAACGAAACAGACAAACAGACAGAACAAAAACAAAAACATAAAAAAGAAAAGAAAAACACAACCAATACTGGAAGACACAAGTAATCAAGAGACACACCAAATGACATAATAAGAACATCATAAACTACAAGTACATAGATAATAATAATAATGATAACAAAACTAACAATAATAATAATAATAACGATGATGATAATAGTAATAATAACAATAATAAGTTTAGACGAATAATAATAATGCTAATATGTATATGTATGTATATATATACCTGCTACCTCCTTGGCCTGCTTTTTTGAAGGTCCTTCAAAAAAAACAGGTTTCTTACTTGAAAACCGGTTTTTTGTGCAAAAGGGGCGTCTTTTCAAAAAGACATGTTTTTCCCTGGGCAGGGTTCGAATCGTGATAGTTGATGCGGCTCTTGTGCTTGCGTGCATGTCGTTCGTTTCTGATCATTAGATTTTCAGTTGATGTGGCACTTCAGTTTGACAGAACAGTCCAGGGTCACATGCTGTCATATGACTTTGAACGAGTTACCCGCATATATTTCCCATAAAGAGCCACTAATTCAACAACAAAGCTGAAAAGAAGAGGGTTCACAGCACATGGAGCTGCGCCACGCCCTTTCTGGCACATCGATCGCTCTGCTGGTCATCGGAGCCTCGGCCGGAAGCGGGCGGGCGTGCTTGAGGGGGGATAAGGTTGAAGTGTGGAGGTTTGTTGCTCGTATGGAGCCTGCATGGTTGAATTTCTTGTGTGGCATCACAATTTGGTTGATCATAAGCCCTTAATTGCGCGTGCTTTTGCGTTGTGATTTCTCGATCGCAGAACTGCATGTTTGCACATGATTCTGGCGTGGCGTAAATCGTTTCAACATTCGAACTATGGTTTTGTAACCTCTTTTGCTCTTCGGCGACTGATTGGATTGGCTGAGCAGTGGGAGGGCAACAAGGAGGTCAGGGAGCGCCTTCGGGCACTAGCTGGTGCTACGGTTTTAGCCAGATGACTGGCAGCGTCATCAACCACAATCAGATGATGGAGATGGATCTCACCGATTTCTTTTGCCTCATAACGGGTAAGCCTAGCAAATAGTGACAAGATAGGGATGTTCCAGATTTGCTTTCATATACACTTCTGATACAAAACCAGTGGCTCTGGAGCTGGCACCAGATGCCTGTTTGCGTGATTTGGATTTGTCGATGCTTCAACTGTTTTTTAATTTCCTTCGTGATTTGCTGTTCTCCTTCAAATGGGATGCCTGGTCCGCATCAAATCCATTGATGTGGGTTCCCAGATTTGTAAGCTCCACAGTAGCTCTTGGAAACGCGATGCCATATACAAACCAGAGGCCGGATAAAGCTGACTCTTGATGCCACAAAGGTATTCAATTATTCATAGTGAAGCGAAAAGCTTTCAGACTGAATTTGCGAACATATTTCAAACAGCTGATGGCTTTCCGTTGACCAGTTGATTTGAGCAACAATTGCATCTGTATGAAACACAATCCCTGGTGTCTTAGTTAATCAATACACCACATAACTTATCAGATAATGCAACTGTTTCCATGGACACAGCACACAACACAAACACAAATTCTAAATAGAAAAAAACCACAATTTGAATTTATTGTTAAGATGTAGCGCCCGGCATCTGAAATTTCAAGCGCATGTTGTGTATCCGCGTAATCGCGGGAGATTCCTCAAAACATAGATGGCATAAGACCTACGGAAAGCAGTGGAACCCAGCAGTAAGCGATAGCGCTGCAACATAGCAGCGATAATATGGAAAACAGCAGCGGACTTTAATTCTTTGTTGTGATAAACGCGACTTTGATGAAGTGGACTTTGGAAAAACAGGTGATCCTTAAGCTCCAGAGGACATGCCAGCCAGGCGTGCAAGCGCGGACCGGTGGAGAGGCGCTCCAGGACTCACCTGAGGCAGTCGACCAGACGCACGCGCTGAACAAGACAGACGTGATGGACAAGCAGATTTTCGGCGAGGACTCTCAGCTCGATGATGCGGGCGCGCAGGACGACAACAGCGACAAGAGCACTGCGGAGCTGAAAGCCCTCCTTGCTAGCACGAAGAGGAAAGCCGCTTGCATGAGCCTTGGCTGAGCAGGCGTTTTAGCTAGGGCGGAGTGCGTAGCGTTAGAGCAAATAGTTAGCGCGTGTGTGTGAATGAGCTGTGAACAACATGACCTTTAGTATGCCATGGTCTGAATGCGCACACGCACGCATGTTGCAACTAAACCACATAGTGGGAGAAGTGGGGTGTTTTTCCACTTCTCGGCGCATGAACTTTAGATGGTAAGGAAGGCCCAAATCTCCTTGAACAATGAGAAGGCGGCCACAACGAAGGAGTCTAAGCCTGTGTGGGTTGAGGACTCCCTGCCCTATGGGATGGATGATGGAGAAACACAACCAGTGGTCATGGAGCACATGCAGTTCCTAGCTGACCGCTTCAACGAAGAGGACGCGATTCCAGAGCCAGTGGCTGACATGTCACAAAGCATTGAGCCTTGGCTTGAAAGACTACTCAATTTAGAAACGCAGTAGCTTGTGTCTGCTTCACACATCATATGCCGTTCAAAAATCAACCATTCACACACCCAACAACCCCGCGCCCTTGCGCGCAAACAGAAACACAAACGTACGCCGCACACACACACACACACACATGCAGACACACACACACACACCTGCAAGCAACGCACGCACGCACGCACGCGCGCGCATGCACACATCACGCATGAGCGCATGTATGCTGTACACACTCCATGGGACGCGCGCGCTATAGATGGGTGACTGCGTGCCCTGACACTGAAGTTGAAACGCAATCAGTGCATTAAGACGCATGCACCTTTACGTTTGTTGTTTTGTGCTGCGATGTTTTTGCGCGAGCTCGCATCTGCATGCACGTGTGTATATTCTCCCTTGCGTGTGCGCATGGGTGTGTGAATTTGTTTTTTTGTTTGTGTGCTTGCTCTGTTGCATATGCGTTTTTTGTAACTGTTATGTAGGTCGATCAATTATAACATAACAAATATAGCAATTGCTTCTTCGTGCGTGTGTCTCTCTGCACTTGTGTGTGTTTGCGCATGTGCATGTGCATGAGTGAGCGGGTGTGTGCGTGTGTGCGCGCATGTGTGTGCGTGCTATCTGTGTTTGTGTTTTCTGCGCGTGTCTCTGTGTGTTCACGCGTGTGTCATGTGTGTGTGTGTCTGTGTGTGTATGCCTACATGCACGTTGCTATATTTTTGTGTTTGCGTGTGTGCATGTGTGTTTGTGTGTGTGTGAGGCCGTAGGCGCACACATTCACATGTTATTGAGCTTATCTGAGTTGACGCGACGGCAGCAGCTCGCGAACAAGCATGGCAAGGCGGACCAGGAGCAGGGTGATGAGAACAAGGAAGAGGAGCAGGACCTGCCCGTGATGAAGAGACCAGCTGCCAAAAGGGCCAAAGCGGCGAGCAAAGCAAAAGCCACTGAGATCGCCATAGTTGCCAAGCTGTCAAAGAAGGGCAAGCCGGAGGACAAGTCGCGCTCCAAGCCTGACACAGCGCTCGCCGCCCAGGAGGCTGACTCTCACGATGCGAGCTCGGACAACGCGCAGGTGGACTTGGGGGGCCCGAACAAGGTGGGATCCAACAAGGAGGTGGACTCTAACAAGGAGGGTGCCAAGAAACGGTTCAGCGACAAGGTCAACAACGAGGTGGACAGCGAGGGCTCCAAGAAACGGGGCTCCAGCAAGGGCAGCTCCTCCAACAAGGTGAACTGTGACAAGGTGGACTCCAACTCCAACCACAACAAGGAGGCTAACAAGGTGGACTCCGAAAAGGCGGGCTCCAAGAAACGCTCCAGCGACAAGAAGGTGGGCTCCAACACGGTGGACGCCGACAACGTGGACAGCGAGGCAGGCTTCAAGAAGCGGGGCAACGACTCCGACAAGTCGAATTCCGACAAGGTGGACTCCGACAAGGTGGACTCCGACAAGGTGGACTCCAACAAGGTGGACTTCGACAAGGTGGACTCCGACAATTTGGACTCCGACAAGGTGGACTCCGACAAGGTGGACTCCAACAAGGTGGACTCCGACAAGGTGGACTCCGACAAGGTGGACTCCAACAAGGTGGACTCCGACAAGGTGGACTCCGACAAGGTGGACTCCGACAAGGTGGACTCCGACAAGGTGGACTCCGACAAGGTGGACTCCGACAAGGTGGACTCCGACAAGGTGGACTCCGACAAGGTGGACTCCGACAAGGTGGACTCCAACAAGGTGGACTCCGACAAGGCCAAGAAGCGCGGCTCCAGCAAGCGGGGCTCCTCCAACAAGGTGAACAAGGTGGACACCAACAACACGGTCTCTGAGAACTTGGACTCAAACAAGGTGGACGACGGCGGGGTGGGCGTCAAGAAGCGCGGCTCCAACAAGGGGGGCTTCAAGGAGGTGGCCTCCAACAAGGCGGACGCTGACAAGGCGGGCTCCGACAAGATGGAGAACAGCAAAGTTGGATCCAAGAAGCGGTCCAGCAAGGGTGGGTCCAACGAGGCGGGCGCCAGCAAGGTGGACTCCGACAAGGTGGTCACCAGTGACGTGGCCTCCAAGAAACTGGGGGCCTCCAACAACAACAAGGATGGGGTGGTAGGCTCCAAGAGGCGGGGCTCCAGCAAGGGGGCCTCTGACAAGGTGGGCTCCAGAAAGCCGGGGGGCGAAGGTGGATCCGACAAGGAGGTCAACAAGGAGGTGGACTTCGACAAGGAGGTGGACTTCGACAAGGAGGTGGACTCCGACAAGGAGGTGGACTCCGACAAGGAGGTGGACTTCGACAAGGAGGTGAGCTCTGACAAGGTTGACTCCGACGATGAGCGAAAAGAGAAGCCAACAACCACGAAGGCCAGAAGTTAATGTTCAAGCAGAAAAGGCGAAGGAGCTGTAAAAGCGTGTCTTGCCGTAGCAAGCGGACGATGGAGGAGTCCCCAGCAAGCCTTAGCGAAGTTCCCCAGACCAGAAGCGCTGAGCGGCTGACCTTCACACTGCCTTCCTAGGCCAAGCGCCGCCAACCAGCTGAATCTGTTTTGGAGCCATGACCAAAGCCCAGCGAGAATTTTCAACATTTTGCAAGCGCCCGCGAATCCTTGCTGCTTGTCTCTTGCCCTCAAATGGAGACGCGATAAGCTCGCCTTTCAAGAGGACTTGAAACCGCTGCTGACTCTTCGCAATGCCACGAGGACAAGCATTGTGCAAAAAAGCTGCGAAGGCGCCACAACAATTTCTGATGTTCAAATCTTTCATCCACCGTCCGTTGTTTCCAACACAACACGCCAGCTGCTCCAAGACAATCTCGCGATCAACGCATCATCGACTCACTTTGCCAAAAACTCAAGATACCCATGGTTTACCAACAATGCTTTCGATATTGGATTCATACCAACCGTTTTCAAAAAAGGACAACCAGCCCACCCCAACATCCCCAAGTTTCTTATAGAAAACATGGGATAACAGACATTGCATCTGGGATGGAAAGAGCAACGCTCCTACAAACAGCGGTAACTGCATCGATAGAAAACCATATCTGGCAGCTCAGTATCACGGCTGGCCAGATTCCACCTTGATATGGGCACAAACAGCCCGATCCTAGATTTCATCTTGCCTCCAAGCATAAGCAAAATGTTGCCATTCATACAGATAGCTAAATTATTTCCTTTGACTCCAGTTAAATGGTTTGGTGCAAATGGACTTCGCTCAGAACATAATAACGTCACCTGGACCATTGACCAGGAATGAGTTTGATCTTTCTTGGGCCGGGGGGCGCAGAATGAGTCGGGGCAAAATGTGCCGAAAGAAGCTGTGATCTGGCTATTCTTCGTCTTTGTAGCCAAAACCTCCAGGCTTAATTTTCTTAGGCAGCCTGCGGTAGAGCTCTTGGCCCAAGTTCAATGCTACATAGCGCAACACACAACGAAGAGTTTGAAAAACGTTTCAAAACAAGTTGTTGCATAGCTGGGTGCATAGCTTTCATCGTATCGACCAGCTTGCACATGGGCAGTCGACATATTGGCTTGGGCTGGGCAGCTAGGCTGTGAAACAGGATTCATGTGGAAAAAAGGCCCTCTTCACCACCGGAGACAAGGTGTAGAGCTTAACGTGAGCAGAGGGCTCCGTGTGGATACAGGAAGATGCCTAGATGGACATAACATTTCCTGATCAGGAGCCATGTGGATAGCTCAATAGCATCATCTGACCACTTCATTAGAGCGCTGCTATCTTTATTTGACTGCCTAGAAGCGCATGGGAGTAACGACATGGATATTTGACTTGCTTTGTCTCAGACACTGAATTGTGTTGCCCTGTTTTGCCTTATTGTGGCGTATACTTATGCGATCATGCACCCATACATGTGCAAAAGCATCAATCGTGCTCTTCACAGGAGCATTTGCTCAAGAGACAGATAGTGAAAGCAACAAGCATCTTTGGAAGGGTATCCAGCGATCAGATATGACATCAAAACAATGTCTTTGCCACAAACAGCACTTCAATGTACTTGGACAATCAATCCACTCACAACCAGCGATAACCATCATCTAAAGCAGCCCTTTGATCAAGAATTCATGACCTGGATACTTGAAACCCAGCGTATGAAAGTGATATTCTGAAGACCCTGTACATACCATTGATTAATCATAGATGTGATCATAAACCGTCATCTAACAGCGAATCAAGGGAATGAATACCGGTCTTTGAAGAAGACGAGGGGTCATCGTTATTATTAGCAACCTGTCTCCGTTGATCGCTGCCTTTGGCAGAACATCAAGCCCAAACTCATCAACAGATGCCATTGCATCGGACATTCTGGAGTCACTTTGGGTATCAAAAGATTAAAACTTTAACAGACATTCAATTACCAACGACATTATCCTTAAGTTGCCCGGAAAGCAAAATGCTATGGACTTATTGTCTGATGCAGGGTTTGCGCCTCTTGGATCAATCGTGCGTTTCTGCGCTCTTGGGTGCGCGTTTTTGAGCAACTTGCCCTGGTTTGGAACGATGTATCTGAGGCTTGCCCTGGTAACCGTCCTCAAGAGCAAGCCAGACGAGTGCCTATGTGTTATAGGATTGGACTGCTCGTCCTTTGTGACAATCAACGCTGGAACGCATTGCCGCACACCAATCACGCCACTTGGTGATGAGTCTGTGGCGCATGTGCGCCGCGGAAACCGGCTTGCATCTCGGAAGCTTGGCTGTATGGCCACGACAATTGGCTTGCTTGCGAATGGAGACTTGTTTCCCAGGTTTCCCAGGATTATGTAGAATCACATCCTTTTAACCAAACTTCACAACCTTATAGTTAAACCAACGGGGTCATTTTGGGTCTCGCAGCATGTGGCTGGCGGTTTGGACAGGGGTCCCAGAAAAACGATTTTCGTTTCACGCGTACCACCCTGTGACAACTTCATTTGAAAATGCGGTTGCGCCGGCAATGCGCTCAAAGAATTAGGCATCCAAGATTCTGGGTTGTTTTCCATTTTTTGGACCATGTTCTGGACAAGAGACAGGTTCTTCTAGCAGCTGCTGCGGGGTCCGGGTTGCAAACATTCATCTGAACTTTTCTCAAGGGTTGTCTCCTTCGTGTGCTTTCGTCCCAAACCCCCGACCTGCCCAAGGTGCTGCCTCTTGATCTTGGTCATGACGTCCATGAACCTGGCATGGCTGATTGAGCAGCCGCGAAGCTCGATGCTTCCCTGGAGGATAAGGTGGCGACCTTAAGCACAAATTACATTGCCAATTTTGCACACACCTTCAAGATGCGTCATTTTACAACTCATTGTACCATTTCTCGTTTCAAATAAACAGCATCCATAATTTGCTTTAGAGACTCTTAGCAGTGTTTGTGACTGCAGTGGATAAACAAATTATAAATCAAAAGCCAACGCCGGTGAAACAGGGCAACAGTCCAGCGTTAGCGGTTGGATTTGGGGCAACATTGCAAGGAGCGTTTTGCAGCTAAAGCAAGAGGCCGCGCCGGATATGAAGCTCTAAGGCAGTACACAACAAGTAAAGGACAGATCAGGTGCAGAACCCAACACTTAAAGCAACAAACCAATGTTGAGGCCAACACCTGCATGTATATCACGGGAACTCACCAGACAGCTTTTAAACCGTAGCCACCGTGATTCCAACAGATGCTTGTTGGAAATCTCAAACATGGCGACCATTAAACGGCATGAATCTATTCAAGATGACTCTGAGTCCTCATCAAACTTAACCAAATGCTTTTTGCTCAACTTTGATGACGCATAACTTCCAGTTTGAAAAATTTGCCTTAACATGGCTCAGAGATCATCAAGTTAATGCCTCGTTTAAGCAGCATATAAAGACTAAGCGTCTTTGATTTTGGGCTCCGTTTTCTTCCTTTCAATCAACATGGCAAGTGAAAACCAGAAGGTGTGCAAGCTGGATCAAGCTAAAACTTTGAGGTAATTATATAACAACCTCCAAATACGCCTCCAGAAACCGGTTTTTCAGAATCCGCATGTTGAAAAAACCTTATTTAAAGGATTGAAGCCTTAAATAAGGAAGGTTTTTCAACAAAAATATTTTGGCTCTTGTTCTTCCACTTTCAAGAACAACATGCCGTGAAGACCAAGCAAATAGCGCCATAAAGGGAACTAAGACCTTGCTCCGATTTTGAAACTCTTATTTTCTTTCACTTTCCATTTCTTTTAATATGAAAACCAGAAGGTCATCAAGCTGACAAAGCTTAAAATTGAAGCGCGTCATAAGAAGCCTTAAGCCACGTTTTGATTTGGAGCTCTTTTTTGCTTCTTCACTACCAAGTTGCAGGGCCATAAAATTGCTCATTTCCCAAATAGTCCTGGACTGGTTCGATGGAGGGCTTCAAACACGGGCATGCTGAGAATAGACTCGTAACAGTTTGCTGTTTGTTCAACTGCAGACATTGGTGGATACTTGGAGGAATCAATGTAGTCTTAACGCCTACTTCTGTCCAGCACGAACACATTCGGTGATCTCATGCCACTTCTTTTTGCATTCTGAGACCTCCCCCCACCAAAAGACGAATGAGTTTTCCTGCCCTGCGAGAACAGCTGCTTGGGGGGCTCTCAAGAGAGTGAAGCAATGATGTTGGGCAACCTTTGTCGGCTGATCCCCAAGTGTGATATGTGATGAAAGACACATCAAGGGCTGGAGGTATTCAACCCTGCTTGACTCAAACTGAAGGTATTCATGAAGGGTCTCCTTTTCCAATGTCTTGGCTTGCTCGTGCTCAGGAATTATCCTCGCCGCTTTGGGCTCCGGATGGTCCGGCTTCACCGCCAGTTCTGCAAGGAGGCCAGGGTTCTCACATCGATGCCCGAGCAGATTCGTGGGGGGAACGCAAAGGATATCTTCACTTCCCTTGAATGGGGAGATCTTTGGGAAGATGCGGATGCAGTATCTGTCCTGAGATGGTTGCGTGGAAGCACCCATTTGAACTTTGAAGAGTGGCGTGATGCCTTTCCTTCTCACTTGTAGCGACCCCACACTCCGAGCCCTGCCTTCAAGGCACTTTCCAGGAAACTGGCCGAGCTCGCCTGGCATCCAGGAGCAATTTTGAATCGCAACAGCAGAACGTGAACAAAAAGGCGTTGGCTTTGTTTTTGTGATCATGCATTCTGATACCAGCCATCATCACCTTGCTCGTTTGATGACCAGTTTACCCGAACATGAAATTACGTACAAAGTACGTACGAAATACGGAATTTGTACGTACACCAAGTGCCACGCGAACAAGGGCCGCATTATTACGAACAAGGGACGTAAATCCGCGTACAAAAACCCGAACAAAATACGTACAATAGGCCATTTTCGCCCTCCCCAAAAATCCCACACCCAAGCCCATTTGTTTGAGAGCTAGATGTGGGATGAGCTACATGCCCTTGCTGATGCATCGCGCAGACTGGATCTCAGGGTCAGGCGTGTGGCCCCTCTGCTCATGAGCATCGTGTCGAAGCGATCTCTGCCTTCAAAGCGGTGGAGTTGCTCTGAGCTTGAAGCTGGTAGTGAGAAACTCATGTCAGTCAAGAAGGAACAAGCTGAGTATGAGGATATCCAGAAGAAAGTGAAGGAGATTTCTTGAAAAACAAATCTGACTTGGTTGTTTTTTTTACTTGGAGGAGAACCGTTGTTGGCTCGTTTTGACAGGCTCCATCATTTAACCCCAAGAACTTGGCTTCAAACCCTAGCTTCACAAAGCTAAATGGAACTACCGATCTGTGCCCCCCCAGGAGTACGAGAGGGAGCTCAAGAAGCGTCAGAAGAAGAAGTCGACCGACTCAGTGGTTTCTTGCCTGCAAACTGGTTAGAGTGCGTGATTCACCGTGGAGCTGGGACCAGTATGTGCAAGGGCGCCTTAAGTTTGCGCATGTGTACATGATAACTTACGTTTAACTGGTGCCTGAATGCAGGCTGACGCTGACACTCAGCCTGCGCCTTGCCTTCATTGCTTTACTTGAACAACTTGTTGTCCGCTTTGATGCTGACAAACACGGCACACACCCTGCTTTAGCAGCATCAACTGCACGCATGCAATCTACCCAAGTCTTGGGTTCGAACTACGTAAGGCAAGTCCCGAAGAAGTGGAAGCCTCTCGCGCATCCACCCCGGGCAGCTCTGCCAAGACAAAGGCAGCAAAGGCTTCTAAAGCACCTACCAAAGCTGAACCAGTTTCCCCAGATGACTCAGGTGCTCCAGTTGCGCCAAAGGAAGTTAGGATGCCCAAGGCAAGCGTCAAATCAGCTGCAAAGGCAAAGGGGAAGGCGCCCAAAAAGAATAACCAGGAGGATGAGGAGGTTGAACCCCGGCCTTCTAGCTCCCAGAAGAGAAAGGCATCCGCAAACAAGGAAGTGACAATCGAGGAGTTGCAGCAGGCAAGCGGATGGTGACCGTTTTTCGTGGGTCAGCCGACTCTACCCCCAACGCCCTGTGCAAAGCGTCCCCATTTTAACAGTCGATAGTTCAGAGCAAGAACATGTCAAAAGTGCTTTTACATGTATTCCTGGGGTTAACCCAAGCGGAAACAGACTTGTTGGGGGAACTGCAAGGGTCTCGCCATCCATTTACATGTTGATGCAGGCCAACAAGGAAATGCAAGAACAGATGAAGATGCTGATGGCCATGGTCCGGGATAAGCCCAACAAAGATGCTTTGAAAACGCCACCTCCCAAGCGGAAGGCTGTCTCTACACCAGAGCCTGCCAGTGATGCCAGCGGCACCGAAGACCTCAGCGAGCAGGACGATGATGCACCTACAGAGCAGGCGAAGCGCCACCGACTCAGGCGGCTATGCGAACGTAAACCATCGGGGAAAATTCAGGTGCCTCAAGAAATACATGAACAATGGGCGGCTGGAGGTCAAGGGCGGGAGGACTTGATGCAAATGCTAGAGGAAGCTGAATTCAACAAAGCGCTTTGCTTGCATCCAGATTCCTAGGTGAAGAAACTTCATGGCTGATGTGCTCTTAGGGTGTGAGGATTCCCGTATAGCTTCTCATTCCACCGCGAGCGGTGCCCAGGCTTGCTTTGTGAACCGCGTCATCAAGTCCAAGGAGCGCACCAATCGCAAATCTGCGAAATCCAAGCGCGGATGGTTTACAAAGGAGGCAATGGTGAAGAATTTGGGTTGGAGCTCGCCCCCCGGCACAAACATGAAGAAACATGACTTGGTCCTAAATGGAAAGGCTTTGGGCAGTGAGATGCGTGTTACAGAGAGTTGAACGACTAGGGGCTGCCGCAACATCAGAGATGCCTTGTCAGGTCGTACGCTGCCAACGCCATCAAGTATTGCGAGAAAAAGAACTTGGTCAAGTTTCTTGCCTAAGCTAGCGGCTTTGTTCCAACTGGCGACCCTTGAAATTTGCAAAACTGAAAAGCCTGGGCATGCGCTTTCCCTAGGAAGGATCGCTACAACAACAAGCTGAAGAAGTACTATGTCGAGTACGAAGAGGGCGACGAGCATGTGGACGAAGAGGAGGAGAAGGAGCGTGAGGAAGAGGTGAAGGCTCGGGTTCGGTTTCTTCATGCGTGCTTGCATGGAGAAAGAAACAAGCTCCAAAGCTCTCTTTTGAACTCATGCGTGTTGGGAACAAAACGAGTTGGTCGTGTTGATGTTCTGGATGTTGCGTTGTTCTGCGCATGGGAAGAAGGAGTGATTGAACAACTAGAAACCACTCGCCCTAGCTGCCCGGTTTTAGAAACATGGGAAATTCGAACTTGTAGATGCACTATAGCTTGTGGGTCAAAACCAGTACCCAAGACTATTTTCTGAGCCACTGTCCCGCTTGCAACAATGGCAGATTGCGGGGCGCAGGGTATGAGCATGTACACACGTGCCGTGCAACTCAAACCAGCACTGTTGCAAACACAGACCCCAGTTCGAATAGAACCCATCAACCCATTTCTTGACAACTCAAGTTGTGTGTAGCCTTCAGCCAGGCAAAGTTGACCACGTGCAAGAATCGTGATTTTGCCATGAGTTTGTCCTGGAGAGAGACCATACGTTTTGGATTGTTAAACCAAGAAGCAGCCGCAAAAGTGCTTCAAAAGCCTTCAAAATTCTCACACCTCTTTGTCATACTGTGTGTTGACCTTTGACGCAGCCCAGGCTGGCCGCAAGGTGAAGTTTAACACCCTGGGCAAGAAGAAGTCTCGCTTGGTCCCCGACATCCAGCCTGAGTCCAGCGACGATGCCAACGAGGACGACAAGGAGGCTGACGATGTGAAGACGCCTGCAAAGGAGCTTTGTGCTTGCAACCGTGTGTGTGGGCTGGAAACAATCGCTTCACGACTGGACTCACCCATGCGCAAATGCATCACCATTTGACATTAGCTCACAAAACAGGAGTACGCGGCTCTGAAAAGATTTGGAGACAGCTTGCTATCCCGCTCATCCAAACTCACGGATTTGATTGGGCAGCTGGAGTCTGCTGTCGGAGACAAGCCTGGTGATAGCCCAGAGCAGAAAAGGGCGAAACAGTAGCTGGCCTGATGTCATCAAGTTTCTGACTCACACTTTTGACAACTTGACACCAAATGTTCGTGCTTCACTACCCTGACCAGTACGCTCACCCAGGTCCATCCGCGCCTTGGAGGAGGCTGTCGAGATCCTGGAGAAGGAGTACGAAGTGGTAGAAGAGGTCCGGGCGGAGACCTCCGATTTGCAGGACAAGAATCTTGCAGAGGGCAAGTCAAAAGAGTGCCTTGCCTGCCTCAGGGATGACCGGGTCTTTTGCTAATGGTTTCAATGGCCTATAGATAGAAAACGTTTCTGCCAACATGGTTGTCTTCCTGTTTTTCAGAACAGTTCTGTCGAACCTTCCGTTCTTTCTAGTTTCTGTCACTAGTTCTATCTTTTGTTGCTTTCTATCATATGTGTCTTTTCATAGTTTGCTTGTTCACATTCATTCGTTCACCCATTGACTCACTCACTCATTCATCCCACTCACTCCACTCCACTCCACTTCACTCCCTCGTCCATTCGTTCAATCATTCAGCCATTCATTCATGGAACCACTCCACATTGATGCCTTCCTTCATTCCCCTGTCATTCATTCATTCATTCATTCATTCATTCATTCATTCACTCACTCACTCACTCACTCACTCACTCACTCACTCACTCACTTCCTTCACTCACCCACCCACTCACTCACGCACTCACTCACCCACTCACCCACTCACTCACTCACTCACTCACTCGCTCGCTCGCTCACTCACCCACTCACTCACTCACTCACTCACTCACTCAACCAAGATCAGTCAATTCATTCATTCATTCATTCCTTCATTCATTCATTCATGCATGCATGCATGCATGCTTGCATGCATGCTTTGATTCTTTTACCCCCGACTCACTCAATCACTGGCTCACTCACTCTCCCACTCACTCACTCACTCACTCACTCTCTCACTCACTCACTCACTCACTCACTCACCCACTCACCCACTCACTCACCCACTCATTCACTCACTCACCCACTCACCCACTCACTCCACTCCACTCACTCAATCACTCACTCACTTACTCATTCACTCACTCACTCACTCACTCACTCACTCACTCACTCACTCACTCACTCACTCACTCACTCACTCACACACTCACTCACTCACTCACTCAGTCATTTGATCGCACATTCACTTGTCCACCCATCCATCCATCCATGCGTTCATTCATTCACTCAATCTGTCAGTTGTTCATTCATTTATTAATTCATTCATTCATTCATTCATTCGTTCGCTCATGCACTTATCCACCCATTCACCAATTTTCTCGTTCACTCCTTCACTCTTCAGTGCATGCATCCAACCACTCATGCATACAATGATTCATGCAATATTTCATTTACCTCCCCATTCATTCATTCGTTCGTTCGTTCGTTCGTTCGTTCATTCGTTCATTCCCTCACTCACTCGCTCGCTCACTCACTCACTCACTCACTCACTCAGTCATGAACTCATTCGCTCATTCACTCATTCATGCATTCATGTCACTCTTGTGTTCTCTCTTTCAACCACTTTCTGATTCAAGCATTTATTCACTCATGTGTGCTTTCATGCGTTAACGTTCTTTCTGGTGCTTGTATGTTTTTTAGTTTCGTTATTTGTTGATGTTCTCTCTTCCTTCAATCGTTTTTTTCTTTTTTCCTTTCTTCTTATTTCCTTGTTTTATTTCTTTCTTTCTTTCTTTCTTTCTTTCTTTCTTTCAATCGTTCTCACTCTTCCGATCTACCATGGAGGTTGCACCACTTTTGACAAACACATATGGGGCGCGCTTGCCAAACAATGTCCCGGATTCTGCGCGAGGCTGCTGGCCAAAGTCGATGCCCGCATCAAGAAAACGACCGTGGCGCGCCTTGCTCGCAGCGGAGGGAGACTCTCAGGTCCTGGCGTTGAGCGGGTTGCAGGGGGTGTTTGGGTGAACTCTGTCAGGTGCAGCAAGGTGACTACCGCTGAGAGGTCTGCCAAGACACTTGGGTTTGGATTGAGACCAATTGAGGCTGCACAAATTTCACCAGATTGTGTTGAGCTTGGAGGTTTGCCTACTGATCCTAGGAATTTGATCAAGAACTTGACCAAGTGAGTTGGGGTTGACCCACAAGCTGCCTGACAGCGAAGTGAGATCTTTTGAGAAGGGCCTTCCAGATCGATCAGCATAGTGCTGCTCGTGTGTCTGAAGCCCCCTCATGCAGTTCGATGTAACCAGCCAGGGCACAAGCTTGCTGGGGGGTTGATTGCGAAGCAATCATGGGGTTTGCGAGCGTAACATTGGATCCGTCGAGCAAATACCAGCGCGCGAGTGAGGGCAGTTTGGGCAGGCGTGATGATTGCGACAAATCCACAACCCAGTCCTGCGTGTGCTGCCAGGGCGTCGGGAACAAGCTCTCGGGCAGAATGATCGTCGACCTCGTCTTGCGCATCACCTGGCGCGCATGATTGCCAATGGGGCCAGGCCCCCATCCACGTTAGAACATGACTGTGTGCAGAAAGGGTGGTCTTGCTTTGCTGTGTGTTTCTGATGCAGCACACTCTTCATCGGCAGTGTGAGTTTTTCGATTGATGGCATCACGCAAGAGCTAAACACGTTTGTTTTGGCACGTTGTGGACCTCGACCCAAGACAGTAGATTGTCCATTTTGACCCACAACACAGTTTGAAATTTCAAGTTGCAAAATCTGGTCATGTGTTGGGTTGCTTGGTCTTCGCATGATACATGCAAGATAGAATCGGCCTAGTGAGTTGGAGCGCCATGGATGACTTGATGGACCTGCTGACCTATGAGTGCCCAGTCACCAAAAAGCAACGTGTGGCTGGATGGGGTGTTCCAGCGCCTACATCTAACTCCAATGAGAACCGTGGCTCGAATTCATGGTTTTTCAATCTGTGGTAGGCCAAACATTTTTGAGGGTGTGTGGGTCTTTGAACAACAACCAAGGACACGTCTTGAACACCCGCATGCAGCAGTTGATAATCCTGACCCTGATCTCTACATGGAGTATTTGATTTCCAGGGCAACTCATTTGCAATCTCTGGCCCTCTGTCCTTGGAGACGTTGTCGATCAGCCCAAGAGCGCCTCAATTAAGCAAGGCAGTGTTCTTCCGGACACCAAGGAACAAGAGGGGGGCCAGCTTTCTCTGGAAGATCTTGGGGCTAGCTTCGAGGATACTACTTCCTTTGACTGGGAGCTCGCCCGTTCTCACGGTCTTCTGAAACGCTGCATCGAGACATCTTCTTCAAGCAATGCTACGTGTGGAAGAATTTTGTCACACGCGAAGGATCAAGTGACTTTGTTTCGAGAAACGATTGGCATTAGATTGTGTGTTTTCAAGATTGGCGTGACTTCCAATCCAGTAAGCCGCTTTGCGCTGTACAAAAAGAGTGGCTTCACTTCGATGTGGGTCATTGCCACCTCTGATAGCACTGACCTTATCCACATGTTGGAGGCTGCCTTGATCTCAGAATTTGGCAAACATGTTGGCTGCAGGAACAAACCTGGGTCAGGTGGGGAAGGGGCCCTCAATAGGGCAAACCCTCCCAAGCCGCCTTACTTTGCATATGTGTCGGGTGGACGGGCTGATCAGCCTCGAAGAGTGGGGTGAAGCCTAGCTCAAACTGCAGATGTTTCAGTCCCATTTAGTCAGCGGCCATTGTGTCCAAATTTTGAAGGCTTTCTGTCCTGGGGAAAAAGTGCTGCACGTGTGAGATGTGTGAAATTGCAAGACTGCGCATTGCATCTACGGGTTTTTTTGCCTAGGGTGTGTCACGCGGCCCCCGGCCCAGGCCCCAGCCAACCACGTGGTGGCGTTGGCGAAAGCGGAGGTGGACAATAATCTGGGCGCGTGCCCTGCTATGCGTGCTTTGGCAAGGCTTCGGGAACGTGATGCTGAGAATGGCGTACATGAAGTGCTAGCAAGATTTGGGCTTGCTGCCCCCATTCCCCTGGACCATGTCGATCTAGGCCCAGGGGCCCTGCGCAATTTTCCCTACATGAAGCTGAGCAATTGGGTGAAGTTTCTCTTGGACTCTGGTAGGTTAAGGCAGCTTTGTGGTATCCCTGATGTGGAGCACATGAAGGCTGTCCTGACAGAGTTCTGGAGCCGTTTTCGCCAAATGGATGAAACACACCAAGTCTTCCAGCTTGCTTCGGAGAACGTCCTCGAGCTGAGTTTGACCATCCCCATTTACTCACACGCTGATGAAGGTAGGTCGTACAAACATCAGGCGCTCTGGGTACTGTCCTCTCACGGGGCCTTGGGAAGGGGAACCAGGGCATACATCAACAGGAACAAGCACCGTACACCATTGCGAAGAAACCAAATGGGCCTGAACTTTGTGGGCCAGACCTGGAGCACCCAGTTTACATTTTGCACTTTGCTACGTGCTGTTGCCAATCAATACCCGGACTCGCTTGACACCTTAACAGCTCTCTATGCCGAGGACTTGGAAAGATTGGCCCATGAGGGAGTTGTATCAACAGATGGCGCTCTGCGAGTTTGGTGCGTGCACATTGGTGTGAAGGGCGACCTGCCAGCCCTAACTAAATTAGGGGGATTCAAGAGGTCCTTCTCCCATGTGGCCAAGGCACCTTCCTCAAAGAAACCCAGCCAGGGTGTCTGCCCATATTGCCTCGCGGGCGTGGAGGGCGACAACAACGCATCGCATCAGCCGTGGGAGGATTTTTCCAGTCAGCCAAAATGGGCACGAACGATGCAGAGGGGTGTTCCATGGGACCACCCACCTTCAATCATGAAAGGGGCTTTGGTTTCTCCTGGGAAAGAGTCTTCATTTTTCAAATTGGACATTTGGCACAACTTCCACTTGGGAGTGTCCAAGCACTGGCTCGGTTCATCCCTGATTGCAATCATGGAATCTGCTGACCTGCCATTTGAACATGGCACGCGCTCTGTGGAAGCAAAGCTGGAGTGGATGACCCGGGACTATTTGAAGTTCTGCGGGGACAAACGTATCTCACCCTTTGTGACAGAACTGTCTCGTGAGTCACTGGGCTTTCCAACCGGCTCAGCCTCCCCAATTGGGCATTGGAACAAGGGCGCAGCATCCACCCACATCATGCTCTACCTCGAGAACATTTGTGAACGTTTCATAAAGGGGAAAACTGAAGAGCCGACCCTTTGTGCGATTGAGCCTTGGTTTGAATGACTGTTGACTCTAAAATGTTTCTGTCCCACTGAGTGCCTGAAACAAATTGTTTTACCCTAGCAGCGCTATAACTCCCCCAACATATTTTTGCTTTGATATGGCGCGTGATCATGCAAACATTCAAGTTCCCGGTGGTCATTGGTGACAGGAAGTCCCACAGCCTTTCAACAGTTTTGTTTCTTGATTTGTTTTTTAGCTTCAGCAGGTGCCCATGTGAGCACGCATTCTTTGGGTTTTGAAATGGCCAGTGATCTTTTTGACAATCTCAGGAACTGGGCACGCGGATGATGAACACAGTCATTGCATACCTCTACACTCAGGGCTTCTGGCTTCAAAGTGCAAAGGGGGTCCGGGTGAGCGCTATGATCATGGTCTTCCTGCAGTGCTACGCGAAGTGTGCAAGCCTTGCGTTCGAAAGACGGCGGAATAGATTCGCCTTGGTCCCCAAGTTGCACTACTTGCACCACTGTGCTTTTCGCTTGGCGGTGGAAGCCCATCACCCGTGGGCAGTCAACCCTTTAGGGGAGTCTGTGCAAATGCAGGAAGACTTTATAGGGCGACCGTGTCGGGTGTCACGAAGAATCAACATCCGGCAGCTCCACATGCGAGTTGCTCAGAGATCTTTGATCTGCTCCATGCAAGCGCTGGAAGCATCAGATCAGGATCTTAGGGGCTTGCACCCATGAGGCTTTTTGAGGAGCACGTCAGAATAAGATTTCAAACCTCCTTCAATGAAATGTGGCGGGCTTCCTGGGCCCTTTTGAGATAACTTTGATCATCGTCATGCATGGGCCTGATGGGTCCACCCACTTTGCACACTTACATGCAGGGGTGGCCTGTAAGTGTGGCAACGCCAAAAGGCGAAAGCTTGTGTGAATCCCGGCGCGGCGCCTTGCAGTGGTCAGAGGCCACGGAGTGGGAGGGGCAGCGGCTTGCAAACGGCGCTCGGCAGGCAAACCCCAAAAGCAAGAAGCCATCCCCAACAGGCTTACAAGCCAAACCTCACATGATCAAAGTGTTCATGGCTTTGCGTCTTCTGTTTAGTCGCAGCAAATGTGATGCCTAAAATAGGGAAATGATGTCTTTTTCCAAAGGGGCGTCTTTTAAAGAAAAGGCCGGAATTTGTTGGAGAAAGGTGGGGGGATGCGTTTTTGAAGGCCAAACCGGCCCCAGGTAATTATATACATATAATATATATACATATATATACCAATTTACTCTGGGAGTAGTGGTTTGGGGGAAGTGAAACCCATCTTAGACCCTGGCCAATGCACCTGTCCATGTTGGTGTACTTGCAACATGGGCTCGAACTCAGCCCAAGCTTGCAAGTCTTAGAGGACTACCATTTCCAAGAGTTCAAACGCCGCGGCAACACGACTCTGGAAATGACCATATTCAACATGTGTCACTGGATTTCCCCAATTCAAAAGTTGATCAATTGACTGGAGGTGTCCCCTAAACCAATCTCGTGGCAAGTTCCAAGCTCGCCTCACCGAAGTGAAATAAGTCATAATCAAAACCTGGCATTAACATGTCCCACCCAAAACCGTGTAAAGAACCAACACGGATATCCGCACCCATTCATGGTTGGGAGTATTCATCCCTAACCTGCGTCTACACGGGTTGTTTTCACAACCCT
The DNA here is from genome assembly GCA_963377175.1 of Effrenium voratum. Taxonomy (NCBI): domain Eukaryota; class Dinophyceae; order Suessiales; family Symbiodiniaceae; genus Effrenium; species Effrenium voratum. The sequence continues at coordinate 131,296 of CAUJNA010000083.1, forward strand.
TGGTATTGGCTTGAAAAAAACTAGTAGTTGTTTGGCAACCCTCACAGAACCAAAAAGCAAAAGATGTGGTTCAAGAACAGTGAAGTTAGATGTCAGGAGCAGTCCTTGACTTCCATTTGCTTAATTCAGACCCCCCCCTGCAGAAAGTTTAACTTTTTGGGGCTTAGTGGAAAACCCCTTGATTTCCCCAAAAGTTAAAGTCTAAAGACCCAACCCAATAGCAGTCAAGTAAAAATCGGTCCCCTATCACATCAACGGGGGAACATGACTCCAATGGCCTTGGCCGCTGGGGGGTTGGCGCCGGCGCCGAAGCGGAAGCCTGGCGCCGACAGGCGAAGATTCACCACATCCGGCCCACACAAGCAAATAGCGCTGGAGGAGACCAGAATGAGCGCAAACCAGCAAAGGAACTGTCCACAAGCAAGCCTTCGCAGGGTGCGGGGAGCGCATGAGTCATGAGCATGGGAGCCATTTGGGTGTCTGTTGTTTGGAGGCACCCCCTGTTTGGTGGTTTTCAAGGTAAACCAAAAATAAAACACACACACACACACACCCATGTCCATGTTCAAACTGAATCGAAGCCTTGGAATAGCTTTCATGTCGGCAACAAAGGTCCCCGTTTCACGTGCCGGAACACGTGCAGGTATTGAAGCCCCCCCACCCCTGTTCATCGGGGTCACTCCCACGCACTACCAGAATCGGAGGATGGGAATGCAAATTATCAATCCAGAACTGAAAGCCCACACAAGGATCCCTCATGTGGCCGCAAAGTCCAACACGACCTGTACCGACCGCTTTGAAATTTGGATTAAAGACCTGGAAATAGGAGGCCTAATACCTTTTGGGCCGCTCACTTCAGAGCCTCGAAAGGGGATGCAGGGTGCGATCGTCCTGTGGGCGGGCCTAGAAACATCTCTTCCGATCGAGTGGATTGGTCAGAAAAAGTCACCAAAACTCTTTGTTCACCATTAAAATGGTCCAGCCCCAAAACGTCACTTGAACATAAGTTCAGGAATGCAAGTGGGGAAAACCGTGTCCGCACATCCAAATCCCTTTGCAAAGCACCTTTTACTGGGTCCAAAATTGGGGCTCTCGAATAGTTAAACACATATGGATCCCGTGGCGGCTTCCCTTTGGGACATCCAAGACACGAGTCACTTCGCAGAGCGCGTCTTTTGTCCAGCCCTTGCTGGGCTTCGTTTCCATGGAAGACCATGCAGGGAGTTGCTGAATTTTTGTAAACAAACCCAGCACCAGCTCGCTTTCTGAGTGGATGAATTAGCAAAAAACAAGCTTCAACTTCTAATCTACCCACCAACATGGTCCAAGCCAAAAAAGTTTCAAGTCCAGGAACTCAGGGTTAGTGCGCTGCCGAACGGGAAAGATCCGGCTGCAGCGCGCCCGCGCCGCCTTTTTCCTGGCGCTCTGAAACAATGCCGTCGCCCCTGAGGGGCTACGAAGCCTATGCCACAGGCGCCACGTATGCGTCGCAGGGCGATCGCAGCGTCCGCGGGGCTCGTTTCACCCGCGGAGTCATTTTCTCCAAGGCGTCGAAAATGGCAAAGTCCACCGCTTCCTCAACACCTGTCCCGTCTTTCCTCGGAAGAAACCGACGGCTAAGAAAAAAATACGCCCGCCCCACCCATGCGCGACCCAAGACAGAAGCTGCACTTTTGCCAGCTCGTGCTGAATTGGGGGGGCGGGTGGATGCGTATATGCCGCTTATGAAGAGTACCTCCTGGAGATGCCCAAGGGCCAGGGTGTCGAAATCGTGGCGTTACAAGAGCTGATGGAAATCCTCTTCAAAGCCATGGCTGGTCATGGATGTAGTCACCCCACGTAGTTTGGATCACCCATTCCACGGATCATGATGACACTATATTAGCAATCCATGACATGGGTTTCTATTAGCACCCAAGGACTGCTCACACTACAATGCATTGAAGGGGGGTTGCTAGTCTGTTTTGGCCTTGGTGTCTTGTTCCCCCTCGGGTTTTGTGACGTTACTTTTCTCCAAATCGGAAGCTCTTTCGCGGCTTTGGATTCACTTCCTGAGTAGATTGGCCAACCAAAGTCTGATTTTTTAATTTACCACTACTAGATCCTCCAGTAAAGAGGTTGGAATAAGAGTACCCTTTTTTTCTGTAGTCTATTCCCTCCCCCGAAAAAGAAACGGTAAAAGGGCACCTAGTTGGGGGACCTAGACTCTCAAGTCCATGAACTCGGCCTTTGTGACCACTTCCTGAGTGGATTGGCCAACAGAAGTCTGATTTGTTGATTCACTATTTAAAAAAAGGTCCCTCCCCCGAAAAAGCGACTAAACTAGGCTGAAATTAGGACCCCTGCAACAAATATATTTTTTGTGTGCCTGTTTTTTTTTCTAGGGACCCCCAAAAAAGCAGGAACAAAATGAAGCAACAAGCGGAGCCCAAAAACTGACAAACAAAAGTCCATGAGCTCAAGAGAGCCTAGGCGCGCGGAGGTCTCGAAGTAGACCAGGCCCCGCTCCTCCGCGAACTTCTCTGCCGCCGCGCTGTCGATGCGCCGGCCCAGGTCCACCTTGTTCCCTCAGCGAGAAAAAAGGAAAAAATCCGAGCGGCGCCCCAAAATTCCGCGAGGGTTTTTTGGGGAGCCAACGGCGTAAAAAACAATTCCGCATAGGTTTCAGGGAAACTGAGGGCTTGGGCTAAGCAAGCAAACCACCCCGCTTGGGGAAGGAAACCGCGCTTTTCCGCGTAGGTTTCTGTGGATCCATTTGCCTGGGTTTGTAGGTAACCCAAGGGCGGGAGCCACCCTTCAAAAACATAGCAAGCACATCCTCCGCACGGGGCCCCTCCAGCTCCCACAGGGGTCAACTGGTCGCTGGAGTGTTTTCAGGCCATAAGCCAAAATTGAGCTTTTGGCTGGCTTCCATGCAGCGCGTGGAGCAACAAAAAAAAACGTGTAACGCCGGAGAGACTTTCCAGGGATCCGTCTTTCTAGAAAACCACCAAAAACCCCTGGATAATAAATTGTTTTGCACAAGAATGATGGTTGAAAAGAATGGAGAATCAACCCCTAGAATACGATACGGGAATTGGACGCGGGGATGTCTGAGGACTGCCTATATATAAAGGAAACCAGGCCCAAATGTGAGCCGAAAAATATGCTCACCCATCGCAAGCCCATCCCCACCCAAAACTGGAACCAGCAAAAGTACTCCCCCCACCCCCTGCCCCACACCCACACCCACCCACACTCTCACACACCCACAGACATTTTTGCCTCAGCCACAAAAGGAACACACGAATTTGTCTTGGGGGGTACGGCCCGCCCTCCCGTTGACCACTCACTAGAACTTGCCCAAGAGTCTAGCCTAAGGAACCGTATGGCTGGGAACCGCCCAGTTTGCGAGGTGCAAATAAACTTGCTGGTGCTGTAGGGAATGACTCAAAGTTTGGGGAATGAACCTTGGGTTTCCCCAAAAGGAAACCACAGGGGATTGTTGAGAGGGGTCATTCCAATTCTCATTCCCTACCCAGCGAAGCTCAGAACAACTGTTTATAGGGGCCATTCATTTTCCTAGGTCCTCCAGTAGAGAGGTTAAAATAAGGGTACTCTTTTTCTCTGTAGTCTATTTTAGTAGGGAACCCTCCCACGAAAAAGAAACGGTATAAGGGCACCTAGCTGGGGGACCCAGATTTCTCATTCCCTGCATCTCTCGCACCGATCGCAAGTAAAACGTGGTTGCTTTTTGCTCCCCTGCTAACTTTTAGTTGTTTAATGGAAAACACATTTGTTGGCAAAAAAAAGTCCTAACATCCAAGCAACATGCACCAATGGTCCAAAGAAAATTCACCCCGAGGCGAGCAGCCGATGAGGAGCTTCGTGGGGATCGAGTTGGCCTTCATGACATTCAGCCAGTGGTCGACATCCTCCAAGCCTTCAAGCGGATTCTTCGATTCACATCGTCAGGGGCAGGGAGCCCACTGAAAACAAAAAAAACATTTGGACCCCACAACAGCCTGCAAAAACAAAAACAAAAACAAGAAGAACAACGTCGGATGTGTTTCAAGCATCCCTTTTTCGGGCCAGATTTACATGAGATGAGTTGTGGTGGGGTGATGTCTGAAGGGAAACGAAAGTGATCCCTGTCAATCTTCCCAGCGAACTCTCAACTGAACGCTATTGAGTTTCCCGGTATCGTAGAGTGTGCGAGTGTTCACTTGCATCCTTGGCTGGAATTAGAACCCCAGCAAAAAATATATAGTTTGCCTGGTTAGTGGAAAACAAAGGGAACCCCAAAAAAGCAAAAAAGCAAAAAGGGGAGCTAATTCTGGGGAAGCATCATGGGTGACCCAAAATGGGTTCCAACAAATGGCTTCGCCTTTGCGATCGCGCATGACGGCCCTTTCAACGTGCTGGGAAGCCTTTTGAAGTCCGCGTATCACAGGAAAGCCAGCGGACAAAAACCGAAAGTCATAGATTCTGGCCCAGATTTAGTGAGCCGGGAAATGTAAGAAGCAACATGACAAGAGATCCCGCAAGGGGTAGCATGCCACAAACCAATATCCCAGAAACGTCTTCGCATGTAGGTCGCCAAACGGGGTGCAGGGGTTTCAAAGTATGGCCCCTGCTTTTTTTCGACTGGTCACTTCCGATCGAGTGGATTTGCCAAAGAAAGTTTGAAGTTGTTGTTTCCGACTAAAATGGGTATCGGTCAAAATTACACCGCCAGGAGACCGCATGCTTTCATTTACCAGGGTTCCATTTAAAATAGGTACCTATTTTTGACCCACATCCAAATGGTCCAAACCCAAAAAGTGACGATCAAGTGGAAGAACCGGGACTCAGAGAGTGATAATAGAGTGAGACTCCGGCGCAAAAGAAGAAGCCGCCTGACAGCGCCAAGGGGCAGTCGGGATTGGTCACGTCCATGACTAGCATCACTGCGGTCTTCTGGTTGAAGAACACCTAACAAACATACGCGAAGAAAGCGAAAAGCGAAACGGACACCGCTTGACTTGTTTGGGGCCTTTTGAAACAACGCTGGAGCAAACAGAACACGCGAAAGCTGGGGTCTGAATTGGTTTTATACAGGCGGGACAAGCCCGGCCTGTCGCCCCATTGATCTTCCCCAAAAAGAAAATGGGTTACATACCACAAATGGCAATCCAGGGGTCGCTGGCAATCCAGGGGTCGTTCCCCGCAATCGACCATGAAGGGACCCAGTAAAAATGTCCAAGGCCTCACTTTCATGTGTGTGTGTGTGCAAGGAAGATCCCCCTTACCATAAGGAAGAGGGAGCTGAAGAGGGGGAGTCCCGGACCCAATTCCAGTTATCTAGTCTCGAAATGCGCCCTCCCCAATTCCATATTTACGGGGTTGGGACCAAACAAGGAAGCAAGCTTAGCCTCACTTGCGGCCCTTGCGAATCGCTTAGCACCATTTGCACCGACTCAACACCCAACACGTGAACCAAAATCACACAAGCAAATTTTGCAAAGTGAGAAGTGAATCCTCGAAATCCAAAGCAGAACCGGCAGCGTATGAATTTCCAGGGGTTTCAAGGTACATGAGGGCTGGGTAGTTGAGAGCCCGGGGGGTTCTAGGGTTCTTTGTGGTTCCCTGCCTTCGGAACCTCTTGGGAGGCCCTGGGACCCGCTTGGACCCGACCTTTCGATCTGTGTCGCCTCGGCCTCTCGATATGGCAACCGCTTCCAACTCCAGGGCTTAGCGTGACCCGCTTGTGGATGCCTTCCCTGGACGTCAGCCCACAGTGCCAGTTTATATGCGTATATGTACATATAGGTTACCAACAAGGGAAAAGGTAAACATACTGTTCAGCAACTGGAGCTGTGTTGGGTTGGCTCCATTTGCTTCATTCCTCTGGAAAAATCCAGTAGTGAAATCGATTCCCGAGGGGAAAATGAAAAAAATGTTTCTAACCAAATGGACGCCTCGGCCCCCCAGGAGAATGTAAGGCAGCTCTTGAGCAAATGCAAGGCCCCCTTCCGCGCTTCCGCACTGCCCGCCTTGGGAGTGGGGCGAATGTTCACATGGCCGGCGGGCCAATCCCAAAGAAACAGCTTGACCGGAACGTCCTCCAGGGTTTTACGGATGACTCCAACTAGATCCTCCAGATTTGAGAGGTTAGAATAAGGGTACACTGTGTTTTTTGTCTATTTTTGTAGGGGAACCCTCCCACAAAAAAGAAACGGTAAAAGGGTACTGGGGAACGTAACCAAACTAAAATGCCAGACAATGGACCCGAAGAAAAAGCCACATGGACCATGCTACATGTTGGGCTGATATGAGGCCCCGATTTTTCCTCTTTTTTAACGCACCCAATGGTGGTGTTTCCCTTCGCGCCAACTCCAAAAAGGGCACCAAACAGAAAACAAAAAAAACATGTGCAAGGCGGCCAGCAATTCATGTGCTATAGGCGATGATCATTCTTCACTTGGCAGAATCAAGAAATAGGTGTGGTTAGCACACATTTGGAGACTTCCCAGGAAAGTGCGCCTCAATTGGAGTTGTGCAAACTGATTGTTGCTGTTGATGCTCCACCCCTTGCTGCTTGAGCTTGGCATAGCACGGGGAAATCATTTACCTGCCAAGGGCAGGCTATGGTTGTGGTATTCTTAAAAGGCTCGTAATGGTCTTTTCATCTGTCCAACCCTTGCTAGGCTGGCTTTTTGCAGCCTGCTAAAAATGGACAGAACAAATCGCAACAACAATGGGAACCAAACAACTTGGCCTAAGTTTTCGGGCAACCGTCCCTTACCTGGGACCTGGACCAACGGGTCTTCTTTCAGCTTTCTTGGCCCAGCTCGGAGCTAAACATATCTCACTTCCCGAGTGGAACAAGTCTAAACTTTTGGATGACCACTGAAAGGGTCCAACCCAAAAAGTGACCAAAGTCCAAAACGGGACTCGGGGAGTGAGACACGCAGACTCTGTCGCATATTGAGTCAACCTTGAAAAAGCAAGCCAGCACCCGGGTCCCAACCACTGCTTTGTCGGACGGTACAAAGGAGAGTTTGGGCATGGGAAAAAGCAGGGGGGTCCTGGTATGTCTCCATTTGTGGGTGGTTCACCTTTTTGGGCCATTCACAGTGAAACATGCTGCGGATGGTCGCGAAATCCAGAAAGTGAAAACCATGGAGTTGAAGCCATCCATGTGCTTAAGCCCCCTGGGAAACAAAGAAACGGAACCTATGTCCAACTATGACATCGGTTCCCTTTCATTGCACCAAGGGAAGCCACAAATCGGCAAATGGAAGGTAGCATTGGTTGGTAAGTACATTCGTCGGGGACTTTCTTTTTTTTTGGCCGATGCCCGTCCTCGGCAAGGAGCTTTGCCGTCTTGAATTCCACCCCGTAGTTGCCTTGGCACGAGCGAGGCAAAGGGCCAAGACAGCGTCAAAGGTTGTTTGGGGCTCTTTGCTCAGCTGAGCCGTGTTCTGCTCTTTGCCGGGAAACTTGCAAGGCTCAGGAATTTTAGTGTGCTACAAACTGACCAACACACAGTGGTCCACTTGTGGCGCGATCTGGCTTGTGGCACTGGCGTGCGCAATCCCTGTTGCCTGGAGGGGGAGGGTGGGGGGTCCGGGACCCACTTCCGTTGCTCGAGAGTCTTCCCTATAAAAGGAAGTAAATCCAGTTCCAGGGGTCACCCCCCTCCCCGAATTTCCATTGTTTAAGGGGTGGGGATGGCGGGTGGAAGTATCATAGTGAGTAACAATGACTCCGCATATTCAATAAGCACAGTTGGAACGGATTTGGACATTTTGCCGGGAGATTGGGCCGCATGGGCGGGGGTCTGCGGGATAAGTGAATTGTTGCTCACAGCTAATTACATGCACACATTTATTGCGATTGGCGCAACATGGCGAGCAACCAGTGCTAAGTTTCTGCGGTTGAGGGGACGTGTCGCCAGTTGCCGAACAGAAACCAGGAGTTTCCAAACATAATTCTAGCAACGAGCAGCTAAGTCTGACGCAACACCAGAAAGCTACGAAACTAAGCTGTTCAAACAAAACAGAAGGAAAAGTAAAAAAACAAATGACACCACGACAATCAAAAGGGTGCCAGTCGACAGGCGGGTTGCAAATCTTCTTCAATTGAAAACACTCCTCCACGTACCTCAGGGAACGAGAGAAGGTGGCGGTCTCAGCTTCCCCCCCAATTGGTTTAAGGCCCTGGTTGAGGTGGGGTTTCCCATGCAAAGGGTTCAAATCCCAAGCCACCAATCCAAACCACCAAAGGGTAACCTGAACATGTTGTCCAACTTGGCTCAACTTTACGTCACACCAAAAAACCACAGTTTCGCATTGTGCTTCACATATAGCCAAAGAATGCCAAAGAGTTTACGAGAAAATAATCATTCATTTGGAGGAGATCCTAGAAGAAACCAAAATGTTGTTTCCTGGATTGAGATTGAGGCATCATGAGTTGGCTGTGTGGGCAACTACTGTATCAAGCTGAAGTGAAGGTATGGAGGGTGTGGAGGCTTCCATGCCAATAATGCAAGCTTGCAAGGCAGTTTTGTGGCATACTTGTCTCCATACCTCCAAACCTTATACCTGAGAATGGTGTAGTCAAAAGTAGCCGTACGTCGGTGGGAATCAATGAATCAAATGGCCAGGTCGAAAGCTGCACCGCAAGCAGATCGGAGTTTTTCTGGAGCCTCACTCAGCTCAGCCCAGTTTGGACATGTTTTGACCCGGCAAATTTCTCGGCTTCATCTCCAGCACCCGGGGTCCCTGCTGTTTCCCATGTCCAAAATCCCAACCGTCCCAAAAGGAAATCATCTCTACTCTTGGTATGGTAGCAAAAAACTGTTTTTTTGCAGACCCCCAGTAAAAATGAACAGAACCAAAAAACTAAAAAACCGAAAAACATGCCAAGAACAGTGAAGACACACAAGGCATGGCATAGTTTCCATGCCTCTGCCAAACTTCACTGCTTCACAAAGCACACACTGCTTCCCGCTAAACCCACTAAAAAGATCAAACAAACTAAGGACCCGGAAGGCTGAAAGCCACCTCTTCTTGGTTGACGTCGGGTTTGGGGAGCAAACATTTTCAGATTTTAGCAGTTCAACCACTAAGCTAAGCACAAATACGTAAAACATGTTTCCCAACAACGACCACCTCCAAGGCTCGTTGCGAGCGAAACAGCCCAGAGGGTCCTAAGTACCTCATATTTACGGTTTGGGGTTTGGTTCAAGGGGATTCGTCAATTATAGATTCCTCAAATCCGCAAATATGAGGTACTTGGATTTTCTGGGAAGGGTCGTTGCGAGCGAAAAAGCGCGGTCCTCTTCAAAAAGCTGGACTTCCCCACGGAGTTCTCCCCGCAGAGACCGAAGTGGAGCATTTCCTCGGCCAAAGCGGAGACGACGAGGCGACAGACGACGAGGCGACGCGACGAGCCGAGCCTTGCGATGTGAGGAGTCCGAGGCAAAACCCGCGACTCAGCCAAGTTTGACTCCCCTTAGCAAAAGTAAAAGGTCACAAAAGACGTGCAGTGGTGATAGCTTCCTTTTGAAAACCAAGACGGGTACATGAGCCATGCTCATGGTCATGTCAGCATTTCTTTTCAGAAGACCTTCCGAAACAGAAGAAATTAAAGCGCCGAGCGGCGTAGTCCTCCGGCATCTCGGCCAGACGCTGCACGCGCAGTGCTTGGCACACCAGTTGCAGCTCCAAGGGACCCGCAGCCGGGCCCAAAGACCTTCAGTGCCGAGGTTTCGGGGAAAAAAATACTTCTAGAGCGGAGTCATACCTGGATCTTTCGCCAAGAGCCGTCATTTTGGCCAGCACCTCCAATGTTTGACCCCCATGTTGTTTCTCGGTGTGGGCCATGGTCAAAAACCCGGTTCCGAAACTTGGGGTAAAGCTTGGGATGCCGAAATGACCGTGACGCTAGGCCGGCGCATGTGGGCCATGGGAGATGAGCCCAGTTCAGAGCCGGTTCAAGGAAGGTGGGGTGTGGGGGGGTGACCCCGCAACTGGCATTTATGTCTTTTTCCGGGGAGGGAAAGGGGGGTAAGCCCTTGAAATATTGCAATTGTTGACCCTATAGCAGAATGCAACCTCGCAGAAACTTGTAGCGCTTTTGGTGCGAAGGGTCAACTTTCTCACGGCCATGCTTGGCCGCTCAGAACCCCAAGCAGTCAATAGTTCTCCTCCATAATAAAAAAAACACAACAAACAACATGGAGGAGACCACGGCATCGTGATCTCACCTCCTGAGTGGATTGACCAACCACAATTTTCCGGGCTGTCCTCAGACCCCCCGCTAAAAGTTTGACTTTGAGTGGGTCAAATTCGGCAATCCCCACTAACCACTCAAAGGCTAAGAGGCTAAGGGACCGGATGGCTGGTCTTCCCAGAAACCTCGGGACCCACCCTCGCGAAGCGAGCTGTGAGTGGCTTTCTGCGGGTTTTTGCCCCGAAAACAGCCGAAAACGCCCGCAAAAAGTAAAAAAAACAACAACAAAAAACAAAAACAATCGAGGCTTTTGGCGAGTAGCTTGATGGGCTGGTCGTTCTTCAGCACCGTGCCCTGAAAAAGTAGCTGTCGCCTGGAAGTCCGATGGACTGCCGATGTGCGGGAGGGGAAATGGTCGTCTTCAACTGCCGATTTCCCTCTCGTCACAACGCTTGGTATGATAGCCAAACGTGTCTTCTTGGCAGCCGCCTTCTAAACAATGAACAGAACCAAACTAACAACAAACGTGCCAAGCACGGTGATGCGTTGGTTTCCTTTTGGGACAGCTAAAGCCCAGTGTAGATGTAGACCAACCGTTCCATGGAGCCTCGCAGCAATGGAGAGAGCCAACAAAAGCAACACAAGACACTGGAAAAGTGAAGATCCGCATGAGTGTGTCAATTGTTTCCCAATGCAGTTGCCAAGGTTTGCGTGTTGCCCAGGTATGGGATTTTTCAACCGTTCCCCATGTCCAACTGATCGCCAAAAGGGAAACCCACTGTCAATTGCAGGGTGCAACATGTTTATGTCCAACCTAGAAACGTCACCCCGATCCCCATGAAAACTCACTTGGCCCAAGATGTGGTCTTTGAACGACCAAGAGGGAAACCCGAGCCAGACGACTGTGTGGCTCTGAGGCGAGGTTTGAGAGAGGGCGCCAATTATCTGGGTTGCTCCCTCTGCGCCAGCAAACGAACCATCACCTTGAACATTATGGGGACTGGGGGGGGAAGGAGGGGAGGGGGAGGGAGCCCAAATAAGCACTAAATAAGACCTTAATAAGGGCTAAATAAGGTTCTTTTGGGGCTCCCTCCCCCTCCACTCCCTCCCCCCCAGCCCCCATGAGAACATCATAGAAAAAACTTGTCATTTCTCGGCGGCCCCTTAGGTACCCAGCAATGAAAGGAGATCGCCTTTTGGGGCCGTGGCGGGGGACCTGGACCAGAAAAGGAAAAACAAAAGGTCAGCTTTGAACTGACTTCTGTTTCCAAAACGTCTATGGGACAAAGACCAGACCAAGATATAGTAGCTCTGCTGTGTTGATTTGCTTCAGCAAAACACACTCTACAAAGCAGGGCAAACCGAAGCAAAGGGGATAAAAAGTGAACAAGTAACTGCGTGATACGCCCAGTGTTGATTCCACGAAACGACACTGTTTGGGGAGGAGGGGAGAGGAGGGCAGGGTAGGGGAGGGGAGCGGAGGGAAGGGGAATTGAAACTCTCACTGCCTCAGTGGATTGGCAAAAAACCTGAACTGTTATTTACCGCCAACATGGTCAGTAAGAACAAGATCCCATCGCCAAAAAAGGGGAAAGTGTCCATTTCTTGGGGGAACCTCCCCATAGTGGACCATCCTCACTGCTTTGTCGTTTCAAGCGGGTTTCCGTTGGTTATCATCACAGACATTTGTGCTGATTACTTTTTTGAGGAGCCCAAATGTTCAACCTTTGGGGGGCCGCTCAAAATGACCAAAGAGAAACCAAAAAATCAGATCCGGTCGATTCGCTTTCACAAGTGAGTGGCAACCACAACAACTGGGTTTAAGTGTCCAAGTAGGGGAAACCCACTTGAAAGGGTGGTTTCCTTCTGCTCCCGTTGGGCCAAGCCCGAACCACAACACCACAACCATTGCGCGCCTCATGCGCTTTTGGGCGCGATCTTCCACCAGCGGCAAGATGTCGCCAACGAGGGCGGTCTCGGGCAAATCCACCTGCCGAGTTCGTCTCGAGGAACTGGAGCAATGCCCACCAGTGGGCCAAAAACAAGCACCGCTCCTTACATGTTTTAGCTGGTTCCTTGGATTGTGGAAGGGGTAAAAAAAGAAAAACCTCCCACACAGCCCAAAACGGAACCCTAGCTTCTTAGAGGGGCTTAGGTTATGAGAACTTCTCTCGTGGAGCCCTGATGTTGCTCCTTTACTCTTGTCCTACGCAAACAACCAGCAACCCTACCCACCCTTGGCCCCCAAACCATTGAGGCCTTATTTGGCCATGGGTCAAAATCCCGTACCCCCAGTGAACATCCGAATCCCCATTGAAATAAACTAAAAATGGGTGGTGCACCTACCCCAAAATGATACCAATGGGTTTGACCCACAGCCATTTGGCCCTGGCAAAAACATGTGGGCCACGCGACCCCGGGGGGGCGGGGGGAAGGCGGGTGGAGGTGGCACCAGCATGGGTGTTTCTTTGTTTGAGGGCACTCCTTTCCGGTGGGCGTTGAAGGAAACCACAAAGGAACCAAAAGGTCTAAACCTAAATCCTTACCTCAGTGACCTTGAAATACAAGGCAATCACCATTTGGGGCCATGACACAAATTGGGTACCAAAAACAGACAACCAAAAGGTCAGATCCAGTCGATTCGCTTCTTTTGGTTGCAACTGAGCTGCTTCTTAGACTATTGTATTCGGGGCAAGGCATTCTACGAGTCGTACTCCCGAATGATGGATGCACTTGAGACGCTCCTCCCGGACCCTTCCCGGGTTGACTCGGTTGACATGAAGCTGTCCTGCAAGGGCTCGACGAGTCAAATGCCTAAACCTGTCACTGAGAAATCTGGAAGTGGTCTTGCAGGTTCTGGGGATGGTGTCCCATTTAACCTCAGAACCAGGTCTTCACATTCATACCAACCAATCCAAACCGCCACTTACCCAGCTATTCAGTGAGAAAAGCATGGAATCTGTTTTGGGGTCGCCGGATTGAAATTGAAGCCGTTAATATATTACTCAGGAAGCTCGAAACCCATCAAACATGTCAGATTCATCCATCAGTTTGCTTCACCTTCTCCATTTGCTTAAGTCCGTTGAACAGGAAAAACAGTAGTCAGCCAGACTCACCCAATTTCAGCCATGGGAACCCCAAATGTCAGGCAGACTCACTGCTCTTGGCCCGCCCCGACCTAGCCTCGCCAAGTAGAGCGCCTGAGAGTTGGAACACCCGCACCGAGTACGCCATTGAACACGCCGGGCCGAGGGGAAAAGTAGCGGCGGAGGTCCGTTCTGGTTCTTATGCATTGCTCCGGAGAGCCGGCAGCGGATCGCAGGCTGTTGCTGATGCATCGTTGGAGCTGCGTTGTATGCTGTACATGCTGATGCTGCTCGAGAGCTTTTGAGTCAAGAGATGGCGAGGGTTTGTTCCTGGCGGCCGCTGTGTTGGGCCGAAAAATGCGCTCAGGCGCAAGCTGATGCCGCCACCGATGAACCTCTTGCAGGCAAATTGAAACCGCACCCCACCCCCCCCCTATTTGAGGGAGGGGGGGGGGGGGTTGGCACGGAGTTCTGCTTGCAGAAACCTGTGCTGCGACAGCATGTGTCCAAATGTTTCAACCATGGGGCGGTCGATCCCAACAAGTGGCTGCGCACGCGCCCCGGCTTCAAACCGCAAGCCGAAGAACCAAAGATTCGGAAAACGCAAGCCCTTTCTTTCTGCCTTGATTCACATCTTTAACTCACTTCCTGAGTGGATTGGCGCAAAAACAGTCTAACTCTTTGCTTGCCACTGAATCAAATTGCTGTTCCCAAAGCTCAGGTTTCGAGTTAACTTAATTTCCCATGCCCGTGTTGCACGTTGAAAGCCAGATTGACCGTGGCGAATGCGTGCGCGTGTAGCTACCGTGTTTAGGCGTTAAACATGTTCCGTAGAGAACCCACCGAGCACATTGTCCCTGACTTCCCTCCAATACCCGGATTTTGATTCTGCGTCAACTGGATGCTGGAACGCATCCCTCTCGCCTGCGGCATGCCCACGGTGCTTGCCTGCGGCTCCTGAGGCAAGTCGCGCGAAGCGGGAGAACGCGTCGCCAGAACTCGGCGGTTGGGCAATCAATCGCCAGAACGCGTCCCACGAAAAAGGGTAAAAGGGCTCTACTGGGAAACCTAGTACTGGTGTGTCTTTTTAGGGGCCCCTCCTCCTCGAATGGTGCTTCTCCTTTTGTCTGCCCTTCAAACCCGCAAACAAATGGGTACTTGGATGTCCGTTGCCGAGATAGAATGTGGTTTGCCTGGGATATAACCCAGAGTCAATTTCACTGCACGGCAAATAAAGTGTGTGATCAGCTAGGCTACCAACATCTTACTCACCTGGCCGAACAGCCAAGTAGGGCCTTACAGCAGGGTCTCATGATGAATCATGAAAACGTGCTCATACATCCTGCGTTTCTTTGCACAGGCTCATGCATCCAGTTGCCTGTGCTTTGGCACATGCTGACTCAGGAAACACTGTGAATGGACATCGACCCCCTGTAAATACCAACATGGCGTCCCATGATGTCAAACTGGTAAATGGATTTAGCAACCATCCACTGTATTGTGACTATGCAGGGACAAGGCTACCATCTCAATTCATGTTGGATGTTTGAGAACAACTCTGGCTGTCCTCAGATCTGCTAAAAGTGCATAACGTTTGGTAGGTTCAATGGAAACCGATGGAAACCCAAACCACTAAACCAACTAAAAACAACCAGAAACCCAAAAGAAGAACTCTTTTCCTTTCATGCGGATGTGGGGAGTCCGCTCATTTTGAGACAACCCTTTGCACCCGCAAACGTCAACGCACAACCCCCCCCCCCAAACCAACAAAAACTACTGCAACTAGCCAACCAACCAACCAACCAAAAAACCAACCAGCCAGCCAACCAGCCAGCCAGCCAGCCAGCCAACCAAATCAGGCTTCAAACAACTAACCAAAACCAAAGACAAATAAGCCCAGGTGATATCCCCAGCCCAAAGGGGACCCCCCCGGGAACCGATCTCCCCGAACAAAACATATTTGGGCAGAGACCAAATGCATAGCTTTCAGCCGAGAAAAACGCACTGCAATTAGCTCAAATGCCCAGCGGATTTGGGGACAAATATGTGCGTCCTGTTTTGGTTGGTTGACTTTAAAGGAAAAGTTGGTTGGTTTTTGGTTGGTTGTTGCTTTTTGCTTTTTTTTTGTCGCTATTTTTGTTTTTTGGTTGAAAACAACGGGGTACCACTGGGCAAAACTGCAAAAAAGCTGCTGAGCCCTGCCCTGAGAACTACCCGACCTCTGTGTCCGAAGAATCCGTCCAGAGGACTTCGTGGCGAGCAAGAGAACGAAGACATACTGTGGATGGACGAAATCCGTTCGCACCACCTAAAAAACGGTAGAATGATGAGACCTCCGGAAATACCAAGAAGCAATGGCTTCCCATGGTTTCCACGTGGTGCGAAATGGATTTCGTCCATCCACAGTATGGAACCTGAATCACCTAATGACCTCCAGTTTGGTCTGCCAGGCAAGATGTGCAGGAACAGGGGAACCCATATATATATATAATATAATACTGGGCTGCCCTCAGATCCCCTGCTAAAAGTTTAACTTTTAGTGGGCTAAATAGAAACCCCCACTAAACACTAAAAACAAAGCGAAGGGGATGGCTGGGAGCCACCAAGAATATGCATGCATATGGGTAGCACTGCCCCCATCATGCTATGCGCATAATTCCTGGCTTAAAAAGAAGCAACCCCAGAAAACTGAATGACAGCCCAAAATCAGGGGCTCAGCCTATACCAGGTCTGTTTTGGGCGCTTGCCAAGCAGCTTCTCTTCTTTTAGGGTTTTGGTCTTGCTAACCTGATTCAATCAAAAAGGGTCACCTTTTGCGAGCCTACACAAATAAGGCCCAAACTCGGATACCAGCCACAGTACTTCCATTTGCTCAAGTCCGCAAGAAAAAACAACTCTAGTAGTGAAATTGATTCATTTCAGCAATTGGAAGATTAGACTCGCTTTGAAGCCGCCTCCCACGCGCAAATATCACCCGGTGCTTTCCCTCACCTCCGGAAGCGCTCCCGGCGCCGCTGGGCCCGGCGTTGCTTCCGGCGTTGCAGCCCCCGCCTGGTGCTCCGCTCCCGTCGATCGGTTTTTCGGGGATCCTCTGGTTGCTCCCCCCCCCCCCGGCCGCCGTGTCGGATGTCCTTTAAAAAACCACTCGGGCCTTTTCAAGTGGAGTCTTTTCATTCTCAGTGAAATGTTTATAATTCTTCAAGGCTGCATAAAATCCACAAAGAAGGATGGAAGTGGAAGTGGAAGTTTGGGTTGCCGTTTCAAGAGGACGGTCTTCCAAAGCCCGGCTTTTTACTATTCTTGGAATGAGGGTTTGACACTAGGTAGAAAAAGAGAACTGGAACAGGCCAGGACCGACAAATGCCACTGAACAACTGGAGTGAGATTCTCCGCGGGGCCAAGGGCACAGTTCTGGCTGGTTCACCCAGGAGCTGACACAGGATTTGGCTGTCAAGGTCATCCAACAGCTTCTGGATTTCCGGGTGTGGGAGGTGTGTTGGTTTTCATTGGCAATCTACCCACAAGTGCGCTTCTAGGGGAGTCCGCTTCTGGTTGTTGGTTGATCCATTCAGCGGGCTATGTCCCTTTAAAAGGAGACAGGCTTTCAAGTGTCATCCTTTCCCAAAGTGAGAATATAGGAAGCCCTGCCAGTTTACAGGAAACCCAAGGAAAGGAAACGTGGATAATATCCTCCAGTAGGGAGGTTAGAATATGGGTACCATGTTTTATTTTTTTTAATGTAGTCTATTTCAGTACAGTAGGGTCCCGAACCCTCCCAACCAAAAAAGAAAGGGGTGAGAGAGGGCGGCTCTGGGGGATTGGACCGGTGAGCAACAAACATGCGAACCCAAATCCAGCTCCCCCCGGCCATGAGGTGGAACCGTGTCATGTGGCAAGGTCTCAGTTCAGTGACCCTGCAGAAAAAAAAGGAACCCTTTTCTTGGTTGACGTTGGGTTTGGGGAGCAATAAATAATAGTTTTAGCAGTTAAGTGGTTGGATTTCCCACTAAGTCATAATAAGCAAAAATGTAGAATGTTTCCCAACAACGACCATGTCTTTGGGGAAGACCCCTTTTTAGTGGGGCAGTCACCAAAAAAAGGAAAACATGGTGCCACTGAACAACTGAGAGGTTGATATCAAAGCAGTACCCCGGTTGCTCTCTTCCATACATTGGTGCAGATGATGCCAACTTCTCGCTGGGAAAATTGGGTGGCCTGAAATGATGATTTCTAAACTCACAAGCGTGCGCCCACACTCAGCTCTGCCATCGACATGAGAGGTAAGCCGACGACACGGCCATAAGACAGTTTTTTCTTGGCCAACCCAATCTATATCTCCAGTTCCTGCTTTCGTTGAGGCACCATGAACGACTGTTCGCGCCTATTCTATGCAATGAAACGAATTGGTTCAATCGCCCAAAGCAGCTTTACAAAAAACAAGTTTCACTTTTTGCGGCCTTGACAAAATACTGTGGATGGACGAAATCATGCACCAGATTGAAACCAACTTACGTGGGAATCGAATCATTTCCATGGCTTCTTCGGTGCCAAATGGATTTCGTCGACCCACAGCACGGACCAAACACGAAAAACCCAAAGGTGAAACCCAGTCGATCCGCTTTGGTTGCAACCTAACATATTTACAGCAGTGATAGATTCCCAACGAATCTAACCGGAGAACATATACAATACCCTTCCGCAGACTAGCATGGAAGCTCCCAGGACCCCTTTGGAAGACTTCGTTCCATTTACAGAAGCCTTCTGGGAGCTTCCATGTTAGTCTGAGGGAGTGATACCTAGGCTGGAATTAGGACCCCGGCAAAACAAAATGTTTTGCCTGGTTGGTGGAAAACAAAGGGAACCCCCAAAAAACAACAAAAACTCGAAAAGGGGAACTAATTCAGCAAATGGAAGCAATTGAGTTGCTCAAACCACACCTCCCCCGCCAGCTTCAAGGGCTTCTTGCTGGAATCGTTGGGTTCCTTTTGGCCGTCTTGGCTACCCTGCTAAAAATCCCCTAAAACCAAGTACCACTTCCCTACTCCTGGGCTGTCCGTTTTCTGATCCCCTGCTAAAAGTTGTTAACTTTTGGTGGGTTAAATCGAAACCCCCGCTTTCCACCGAAAGAAGCTAAAAAGCGAAGGGATGGCTGGGAAGAACCACCAAGAAACTAGTGAACACATGATCACGTCAGAATTGCCAAGTGGCTACTCTTGAACATCGTCACATGTGCTACTTGTTTGGGGGCGTTTCGCTTCTTTTTGAGAAGGGAGTGAGGAACCAAACCAAAAACGGAACGTACGTGCAACTCGTTACCCTTCGAAGAGCCGAGACGGGAGAGGGCTTAAAGCTACATTCGGCTGTTGTCCTTTTTAGGACATGGAGCCCTCCCGTTTGGGTGTGTCTTGGCTTTTTTCAGGAATTGGACCCCAACAAGTTGTGGTTGTCCCTTCGGCTTCCCTTCACCGGAAACAAGGGGTACCAGCTGCAACACAGACACGTCCTTATAGAGCAGCCGGAACATCGAGGAATTTTGATCGCGACTTCAATGAGGGAACAGGCGTCGCCCCAGAAGGCAGCCAACGGAAGGCACCTTGCACCCTTCACGAGCAAAAAAACCTTCACGTATCACTCTGGTCCACATTGGCAACAGAATGGATCGGCACCTATGGCCAATCTTCGCTGACAGAAATGCACCCCAAACCTCTTCTTTTTCCCGAGCAACTCACCGGCAAAAGGAGTTTTGAGCACACCTCTAAACCGTTCACCCTCCGCTGCCTGGCTTCTCTGGCTTTTCTGCCTTCTCTGGCTTCCCTGGCGATCGCGCTCTGGTTCCAGCATGGTTCTGCAGAAAACAAGCAGGTACCTTACAACTGTTTGGAGGATATTGTGTTTTACAGGTAAATAATATATATATATATATAATATATCACTTGTGGAGGATATTGGATTTAAAGTTAAACAAGACGTGTGTATATATATATATCACTTGTGCCCGTGTGCTCGAATATGTCTTCACTTCCCAAGATGGTGCCAACCGATGCAGTGCGGTTGCAATGTAGGTGTTGTTTTTGTTGAGGGTACCCTTTTTTTTGCGATCTGAAACAAAGAGACCAAGAGGACAAACAGTTTGTGTTTTAGTTAGTTGTTTGGTTTTGTTTTAGTGTTTGGCGGTGAGCGGGGAGATTCCCGTTTAAAAAAAAAAGAAGAGCAAACAAACAGACACACCCACATTCTACCGAAGCTTGAAGGAACGTGAGATCGCATGAGTTGAGGTGTCGGCTTGCGCTTCCGCCTCTAGAGCCTTTGGCTTGCTCCAGAAAAAAAGGCCCCGGAACAAGCCGAGGTCGTGATCGCCCCTTTGTAGGTTGAACGAAAAAGCCGCAAAGCCCATTTGAGTTTGACTTTCTGGATTAAACAAAAAGACAATGTGTATAAACCTCTGTCATCTACTTCTAGCCAGACTCACCTATGGTAAGCACTGCTCGTGTACCTCCAGGGTGGTCCTGTTGCCCTGCACCCGCAGTTGAAACTAGTTTGGCAAACTTCCAAGAGGAAACTTGAGGACTTTTAGGTAGGCCATACCTGTGTCCAACAAGGTTGCCAGGGCTATTTGCCTCTCTCACTTCGTGGATTGACGACAAGTCAAAACGTTTAGTCCCAAATCGTCGTCTCAAAAAGCTCGAAGTCCAGGAACTCAGGAAGTGAGCACTGGAGTCTTGGTTGACGTTGGAAGGGGAGCAACAATTTTCATATTTTAGCACTTAGAGATTTCCCACTAAGCCACAATAAGCAAACGTGCAAAATGTTTCCCAACAACAACCATGGAGTGATCTTATCCAGGCCAATCCAATCAAAACTCTCTGTCGCGCTCGAGTCCACATTTTCTCGCCGCTCGAGCCGTGTCTCCGCTTCTACTGGATCCATTGAAGTAACATCCTCCTAAGTCTCAGTTGCCCCTCAGGGACCCCAAAAAAGGGTTCTATAGAATAAAGGATTGGTAGTGATCAATCACATTGCGGCCAAACAAATGGCGCAACCGGACTTCATGTCATTGATGGGTACTTGGATCTAACCAAAATAGATAGCAACCCATAACTCACGCAGTGGGTCCGCAAAAGCGAGTGAACGCTGAAAGTGAGTACGGTGCTAATCTAGCAAATGTGCTGGAAATGGAATTTGGCGGCGAGTCGCCACAAAGAACCTTCCCAGTATACAAGGTATACCCTTCCTTCAATAATAATGGAAAGGCTCTGGGAAGACTATACTTTCCTGTTGGGGAAGCGCCCTGTCCAGCTATGTCCCAAAAAGAAGAACTCCGATCGATAGCTCCGAAAAGGCTGCCTCGTAAAAGCAACTTTTGGATACCCCCAGCTTCCTTTGTCCGGCTACGTTCCACCAGCTAGCCACGTCCATGATCTGCACAACCCTTGGTATGGTAGCAAACAAATGACTGTCTTTTGCAGCCCAAAACCAGCAAATAAAAAGAACCAAAACGCAAAAACACTTGATCCAATAACAAAGTGATAGTTGGCTAATGTCTCTCTCGCCGATTCGGATCGATCTGCTTCAACTCAACTTGCACATGTGGAGGAAGGGTCATATCAATGCACAGGGGTGTAAAAAGTGCGGTCACACGGTGGATGCCGTGAGCATCTTGCAAAAGAGGGCACAAAGCAAAACACGGCACCCCCGGCATTTGCCGTGTTTTTGTGATATGGTTTATTTGCCGTGTTTCTAATTGTGGTGTGTTGTGTTTCTTGCGTGTACTTTGTTTTGCTTGGGGCCCTCCTGCTCCAACAACATTGTAAAAGGATATTGGCTGGTGTATGGTTCGATACCACACATTTACCCCGGTTTAATCTTCGTTCCTAGGCCATCCAGTAGAAGGGCAATTCCCCTTTTCTTCTGTAGTCTGTTTTAGTAGGGGGACCCTCCCCCGAAAAGAAACGGTAAAAGAGCACTACTGGGGGACCTAGATTCCCATGGTTTGTGCCGTTGTGTTTCTTGCATGTGGCCGGTTTGCTTGCGTCTACTCGGGTCCCGCATCCGCTCTCCGCTCTCAAAGCCGCCGAAGCCTGAGACGAGTGCCGATGTGACCCAGAAACCTGCTGCCAGTGGTGCCAGTAGGGAATGACCACTTTCCTCCGGGCGTTGGGAGTGACATAGAGTAACTTGCTGGTCAGTAATGTTGACCCAGGATGAATAAACCCGTCCCACTAGGGGGGCGTTCCCTCCAAAAATGATATTAATCCCCACTAAGAGGAGACACCCCCCTATTAATCAACCAGGGGTTTATTAATCCGGGGTTAACATTAGGGAATGTCCTTCCGGAAGTTGAGAATGAACCGTTTGGGAATTCCCCTTCAAGTTGAAGCCACAAGGGATGGTTTATAGAAACGAAAGGCGGCACTGAAAAATACTTCTTTTTTTTTTGTCCGCATGACCGTGAAGGTTCAGTCGTTGTAGTACAGCTATCACAGGAGCATGATTTGGTTGAGCCCACGAGCGAAAACCAAAAGGTCAAAAGGTCTTTCGGCAGAGGTGTTTGCGCTGTGCTTGAGCTCGCAACTGTGGTTGTTGCTTGTTTGTTTGCTTGCTTCTTTGTTTGCTGTCTTGCTTGCTTCTTTGTTTGTTTGCTGCCTCGCTTGTTTGTTAGAGCCTGGGCAGAAGCCAGGCGGCCGGTTGTTTCAAGCTGTCTTGAACTCTCGGTCGGTTGGTTGTTTCGTCGTTGCTTCCAGCTAGTTGGCCGGCCTGGGTCATTGTTTGGTCGCAGTCGCCAATTTGCAGCAAGAAACAAATTGAATACTTGGGTAGGTTTGGTACTGTGCTCTATATCGCATGAATGCGTAGGCTTGGCGCACACCGTTTTCCAACCGCTACCCAAAGCGCATGAGCTCCCAGACGCATCAAAACACAAGTCCTTGCTGCATCCACGGTTTGCCAGGAAAATGCTTGAAGGCATTGGCCAAGTTATTCCTCAGTGTCTCTTTCCCGAGGGTTGCAACCAGGGCTTAGTTGCTTCCGCTCCGTGCGGGTGTGTGTTTGGCGATGATGAAAGATAGGAACTGGGGTTGTTTTCCTTCAACCTACCACTTTGCGGGTGACTTTGACAGTCGGGGCCAGTTGGGGGGCCCGTACGTCAAGGGAAGTTGCGCCGCGAGCGAGCTCCCGTCTTTTTGGTCGGATTCGCGCGTGTCCCGGCCGGACACTCCCAGGGCTGTCCTTGTTGGTTACTTTTGAAGCAGCAAATGGGTAGAGCCACCTCAAGACTCAAGTATATTGGCCCAAAAAAGTAACCAAGCTTGTTGTTGGCCACTGACCTGGTCAAGTATGTGCACTTTCGGCGCTGTCCCAAATGGTGCCAACCGATGCCCGCTTGCAGTTGCAAGTGTTCAAAGCTGAAAGGACAGCCCTGATATCTTGATCGTGTGCATCGCCAAATGGGTCAAGGGGTTGGAGGCTCGTGAGACTGGTTTTGGGTTGCTCTGAATGAGCAAAAGGTCTACCCTCACACCGACTGGCGTGGAAGTGCACAAATGTAATGTGGAAAGACTTCTTCCTCATGGAAAGAGGCTTTGTGCAATTCCATGTCAGTTGGTGGGAGGGTAACAAATCGGTTCTGGGTTCAATGAACAAACATGTGTTTCCAGATGGTCTAGGGCCTTTGGGGTCATGCTAGGGACCCGCCATGCTTTGGGTCTTCGTCTTAGGGGTAAGAGCATGGCCCCACCGTCGGACGTCATCGGGACGATAGGTGCAGCACATCGACTAGGCCATCGTGACAGTTCTGATCATAGCGCACTCGGAGAAGCCGAAACTTGGGGAGGCTGCTCCGAAGTTTTCCGGAGGTTTTTGGGAAAACACTCATCCCATAGGTGTCCTTTTGGCATCTGAGATAGGGTTCCCTGGTTGGAATGCAACCAATCGATCCCCGCGGCAGCCCGTCGATTTCCAACCAAACTAACCGATCAAAGGGACCCTACGGTTCTGATTGAGGCCATGACCATATCCCACTGTGAATCATGGCATGTAGATGTGTTTGGCCAAGGGCCATTTACCAAATGCAAGCACCAGCACCGGCCAACCAAAGCTTGATGATTTGCGAATGAAACGGTGTGACCAGAAAGGGAACATAAGTTCAACAGGAACATGCCACCAAGCTGAACATTATACTGAACATGATCGTGATTCATGAGCCATCGTAATAAATACATATATATATATACATCTATATATGGCTATAACCCCCCAGAGCAGAAAGTATTCGTAAGTGAATCACGCGTGAAAATCCAAACGGCTCAAGGTTTTAGATCTGGCTACCCGCCTGAGGGCAAAGCAAACGGTTGCAAGGTAGAAGGGGAAACCAACTTGTGCCAAGTTATTAAAGGCTCTAGACCTCCATTTGCTTTTTCGTCCCCTGGAGAATGACAAAATATGTCCACTAGTGATAGATTCCCTTTAAAACCAACAGGGAAAACACAAAATATATATTCTTAACCACATGGAGGTAGATTCTAGATTCTCTCTGCTCAGTGCTTCCATGGGGAAAAAACCGAATCGGCATCTATTTTTTGGTTGAGTTTGAAGGAATCTGTTGGCCCTTCCCAAAAGGAAAACGGCCGGGATCTGGGCGGATCCTTGGTTCGGAGCCTCACCCCTGAACCGCCAATTCGAGGCGTGGTGAAACTGAGAAAACTGAGGTCGTGTAGCTCCGTGAAACGGGTACCTGAATTGCCCCGTGTGTCCTCCGTTCCAGGGTATGGAACCCAAATGGCGGTCAGAATGGGGAAGACCCTTCCTACCTCCAGATTTGAGAGGCTAGAATAAGTTGGTACCAGCTTGTTTCTGTCAATTCTAGTCGGGGAACCCCCCAAGAAAAGGTAAAAGGGCACTGCTGGGGGACCTAGAAACTGCCATACAAACGCACCTGAGTGATCAAATCAAGCCAGGAATTTAGGTGGTCCAAAGCCATGTCAAGGATCGAAGGGGCATCCGCACCGTCGTCCCCGACGAATCTTTGCTGAAGGTTTGACATGGTTTGACTGTGGCTGACCCGAAGGCCCAAATTCGGCGGCTTTTCGTCAAGCAATCGAGGGGAGCTTTCAGGTTGGTTCTTGAAAAAAAAAGAGCTGACACAAAATTGCTAATCAAAAGGTTGGTTCTTAAAAAAAAAATGGCTTGAAATCAACACGTAGAAACTTGAGCTGCTTTTGGTCCAACCTTGGGGCTTCCACAAGTCAACGTCGCGTGATGGCTTGCTTGCCTCATTCTTTTGCACAAACAGGGCACGGCGGCTGCCTCCCGGGGCCAAAGAAGTTGAGCAAAGGGTGAGCCAAACACAATTTTCCCAAAACAAAACAAGGGGTGAGCAATGGTGAGCAAAGAAGTGAGCCAAAGGGGTGAGCAATGAGCATCCCCCAAAACATAACAAGTTGAAAGTTTTCAAGGTTTCCCCGCTCAAAGAAGTGGAGAACAGGCCTCTGGGCGAAAGGTCAGGGGAATTGACGCGACCCAGTGTCCTCGACTCTGGGGCCAATGCCTCCAGTCTGCAAGGCTTGCGCCAGCATTGTCCATCCCTCCGTTCTCTTCCGCGGTAAGCAAAGAACCCGTCGATGACTTCAAAGCGGGCTCTGTTGGTTCCAACGCAAGGGTTTCACCAGGCAACGCAACGGGGCCCTGGACAACCGGGTGCAAAGAATTCAAAGAGGGCGACCCGGTTTTGGGACAGCCCCCAAAAACTGGAGCCATGCGCAAGCCAGCCCTTAAAAAAAGCCTCCAAGTTGGAGGCGGTTCAGGAACCCGGGGAATGCCCAGTGGATCGATCCATTTGCCTCGCAGGTCAGAAAGAAAACCAGCCGATTCGAATCAAAGAGGAGAACATCGCGCAGGGTTACCTACTTCCATTTTTGCCTTTCTGTCTCCTTGGACAGGCCGGAAATTAAAAGTATTTCCATCGAAATCTCAAAGTCCCTGAAAACAACAAGGGGAAAGAATCGCCAAAACAAATCTTCGGGGGGGGGGAGGGGGGAAAACATCCGGAGAAACGGAAGAAAAAAACAATAAGAAGAAGAAAACAAGCCCATGATGGGCCGCCGCCCTTTTCCTCTAGAGAACGCCCTCCATCGATCCACGGGGCCATGCCGCCGGCCGGGCCGAAGGGAAGAAGTTTTCACGCCTCCGTCTTCGGGAGCTGCACCTCGCTGGCGGTTTTGGGGGGGGCGGTTGGGAGGGGGGTCGGGGAAGGGGGGGGGGTTGGGCTGGTTTTGGGGGGGGGGGGGTGGTTTTAGAGGTGTTTTGGGGGGTGGTTTTAGAGGTGTTGGGGGTATTTGGGGGGGTTTTGGAGTTGGGTGGGTTTTGGAGGGCTTGGAGGGGTTGGGCGGGTTGTGTGGTGTGTGTGTGTGTGTCCTCAAAGAGGAGTTGGCTGAGTAAACAACAATCGAAACAAAACACATGGACACACACGATGGCCGAAGCGTTTTGCCAAATACCCACAAGACCACCACTCTAGCCCTTTCAGGGCGCAAACAAAAACCAGGTCTGGTGGTTGAAACAAAAAAACTGATGGGTGTGGTGGCTCACACAGATTCACCGAAAACCAAAAGGTCCTCGAAAAGCAGATGCCGTGACATCCTCACGCCACTAAGTTGCGGCGACCCTGAGCAAAAGGTCCATAACCTTTTCTACTGTGAGTGGACGAAATCCTGCAACGTTGGTTGGTATCTATACAAAGGAATCCATCCAGGGCTTCTTGCCTGGTGCGAACGGATTCGTCCATCCGTCGCCATGGACACCCCCCATCATGTTTTCCCCAGATCTCCGCGGAAAACAAAAAAACAAACAAACAAAAAACAAATCCCCCGATCTCCGCGGAAAAACACAAAAAGAAAGATCCCCGCCTTTAAGGCGTTCGCGATATCCGCGGACTTGAGCGACGACATGTGCCGCAGCAAGGGCGGGCGCGACTTGGACTTCGCCCCGAGCACCGTTCCCAGGTGCTGAGAGAGCGAGCGCCGTGGTCGGGTTTTTCCCCACGTCGAAGGGTGGGTGGGTGCCGTGGACTCCTAGCCTAGAGTCTTAAAAGAAGGAGGTTCACCACGGGGGGGGGGGTGGCGGTTCGGAGCAGATTGCAGGGAGGGTTCCGCAAGGGTTCCGGGCGGTTCGGGGCGGTTGGGGATAGCACTTGAGCTTATATTTGGAGAGTGGCAGTTTGTTGCCAGCGGGGGGTGTCCATCAACAAACATGGAATCCTCCAGAGGCTCCATTTTAAAGGACACTTGTCTTCCAGGACCCCGCAAAGCTCAGACTCCCATGTTGGTGGACGAGAGGGGACCATTGTTTGAGGCTGGGAGGGAAACCAAAAGGAAAACCACCGAATGTTCGGGCATCCCTCTTTGTGAGACATGGTAACTGTTGCCTGAGTCTGGAGAACAAGGAATCAGCTTCCCTGATTGGTAGTTTGGTGGTTAAGTAGTGGTGAACCCTTTTTGGGGTTGATCATGTCATTGTGGTTTGGGAAAGCCCGCAAAGAAAATAAGTTGAAGCGTGCCTGCCGCAGATCCCCTGGCCTCTGTTGCTGTTAACCCCTCCAACTCCCGCCCGTCGACAAAGAATGGCAACTTTCTTTGAACAAGAAGGGCAAGCAACTGGGCACTGCTTTTCACAGCCGTCTCTCCCCCATAAACAAAAAACAAGTCAACAAATAAACAAATAAGTGGTTGAAAGGGGCCTCCCCATCTCCCAAAAATACGCGTCGACGAAAAAGGCATCCTTTTTGTTGACAGGGGCCGCCTTCCAAACACAAACAAGAGAAGGCAGCCTTTTGTGCCAGGAGTTTCCCTGTCCAAAAAGCAAAAACTATAGAACACGTCTCCCCCCTCAAAAGACCAAATTAGGCGTGGACAACTGCGCTTGGGTCACTGGATTTCCCCTTCAAGGATCGCAAATGACTGGTGGTGTTTCATGGAAACGATCGCCACGTTTGGAGGTTCCACGGGGATATGGAGGAAGTCCTTCCAATTGCGCGCTTTCCTCCTTTTCTTTCTCCGGTGTTCTGCTGCTCCGCTTCCTACGTTTGCTTGTCCTTCTCCCTCCTCTTGCTCGTTCTGCTCTTCGTCCCATCCTCGCTCCATTCCTGGTCTACTTCTTGCTTTCTGCACTATAGCACTTCTTCTTGGCTTGCTTTACTTTTTCTTTCCGGAAACTTAACATAATTAATAAGGGTTGTAAAGGCACAAATGGTACCCAGCGGGTCCAAGCACTCCATATTTGTGAAGTTGGGTTTTGGACCGTTCGGGAAGTCGTCAAATACAGATTCCTCAAATCCGCGAGAATATTAGCCAAGTCGGAAAAATGGAAAACAGTCGTAACTTAACCCCGGAAACTCCATTCGTCTTCACAACCCTTGTCATGGTAGCAACAAACAAGCCTAAAACGAGAACAGAACCGAAAAAAAACGAGGACGGAAAAACAGCACAAAACAAAAACGAAGAAAAATCAAAACAAACAAATAACAATCAAAAACAACTCGATCCATGAGTACACCAGCCCGGCACTACAAACAACTCGATCCATGAACACCAGCCAAAAACACCACCAACTGGATCCGGCTCGACCAGCGAAGGCTTTTCGTCGCAACGAGGCGCCGGGGATTTGGAGGGCGTCACCTTGGCCACTGGGCTCTGCTGCACCAGCAGCGCGTTCAGAGACTCCGTGCCCGCGGAAGAGGACTTGCCTCGAGAAAAAACCGAGGGGGATGAGTTGGTGATTTGTTTGTCTTTTTGTTTATTGGCGACCTCGTTTTTTGAGGGCCACCTGGGCATAGGTGTCCTTTTTGGAAAATAGATGAGTTTCCTTGGTAGATGATTGAGCCACCAGGAAAACCAGGAATCGCCTTCGATTTCTTATTTGCAAAACGTCACCAAAAAGGAAAAGTGACGTTAGGGATCCAGTTTTCCACGGCTTCCTACATTCTGAAGTTCAAGCAAGCCTCCCCCCGCCGCTTGCCACAAGGCACGGCACAGCATTGCTCGTTGGTTTTATCCTGAGCCTTTGGCTCTTTGAGGCTACCCCATGGATAACAGCCACCTGGGTTCAACCCACCAGTTGCCCAAAAGGCCAAATAAAAGGTGATCACCTTTTGAGACCTTTTTCTGAAAATGGGAACCCCAAAACGGGGATACGAAAAGGTTAAAGGGTTGGCTTTGGACAACTGGGACTAATAACGCTAATAACCTGGTGGTCTTCGCTTGATTCGGGAGGTTTATTGCTTGGGTATTCGATTCGCCAACTTACTAATTGTTGGCAACCTTTGTGATGATCCACTTATGAGTCGCCCGTTCAGTGAACATAAACTTGCTAACAGCGGGTTGCAAATGGGTAACCACTTATCGTACTCCTTGTTGGCAGGGTGTCAAAGGGAAACCCCGAAGGAGAACAAGCAACCTTGAAGAGCGGGGTTGTTTGAAGGGAACATTTCTGAGGGTACTTTTGTGTGAAGGGGAGTCTTTCCCAGACCCGGTTGCTTCCTGTCTTCCTGGTTTCCCTCCAAACACAGAGCAAACACAGCGTGCTTGGGTGTTCGATTTGCCAAGAAAGTTGTCGGCAACAGTGAGGGTTTAAAGGGAAACCAAAAGGAAACCACCAACTCGACGGGAGGGGGGGGTCCCCAAGTTACCCTCCCAAACATGGAACGAAGACCATGTTCTTTTAACATGGACCCCTTGAACGCTGTATGTGAGCTCTGTTTTTGATTGTCTCACGTGACTTCCTTCTGCCAAGACAGGCAGAACGAAGGAAAGACGTAATGACAATGAAACCAACCAAACAAACACAAACACAAAGCACAAAGCACAAAGCACAAAGCACAAAGCACAAAGCACAAAGCACAAAGCACAAAACACAAACAGACAGACAGACAGACAGACAGACAGACAGACAGACACAGACACAGACACAGACAGAGACAGAGACAGAGACAGAGACAGAGACAGAGACAGAGACAGAGACAGAGACAGAGACAGAGACAGAGACAGAGACAGAGACAGAGACAGAGACAGAGACAGAGACAGAGACAGAGACAGAGACAGAGACAGAGACAGGGAGGCAGGCAGCCAGGCCGACAGGCAAACAGGCAGGCAAACAAACAAACAAACAAACAAATCGAACAGCCAGACAAACACACAAAGAAGCAAACAAACAAACAAGCCAACAAAGAAAGACACAAACCAAACATCACAGCCCACCCGCCCAGGCTGCGCCAGGGTGCACATCAGCTCTGCCAAGCGCGCAACCTCCTGAACTGCCGGCACACCTTGGGCTCGCTGCAAGAGAAACTGCGAGAGACCAGCCCGCAAGGGGTTTCACAATGAAGCTACGGTCAATTAGAACAAGTTTTGTCTTCGCATTTAATTTAATTAAGTAAATAATTGGCACATATGTCTTTTATACCAATGGTTGTTGCACAAACTGGAAAAGGATAACGCTACTATGATATTTTGCTGGTTCACTCCCGCAGGTATCAGCTTCCGACTTGGGAAGGCTTTCTCATCAGGTAGCCCTTGGTTGGTGCTTTAGATGGGTTTTTTTGCCGGTTAGAGGTGAAGCTCTGTTTTACCGGCTTGAGTTGGGAAGGGCCAAAGAAACTGCAAGGGGAGTTGCCGGTTCACTCCGGCAAGTGATCATCTTGGGAAGCCGAGGTTCCCATTCCTTCCGTTGTTTGGGGAAGGCCAGCTTCTTTCTCATCGTGTAAGCAATTAGTTTGTGGTTTAGATGTTGTATTTTTGGTGGTTGGGGGGTGCTTTCCCATTTATAAACACCCATGCGGTGATAAGCTATAGATTGGCGGTGTGGGGATTTGAACCCTTGGTATCCCTGGGTGTTTGTTGGGGGTAAATGGGAAAGCAGCCCCAACCACTAAACCACAATCCAAACCACCAATTAGAGGGAAGCGGCCGCTGAACGGGGGTGCAGTTCGCGTTTGCGAAACGGGTCACTGGACACTGAGTGCAATTACGCCCCAAATTGACCTGAAATGGTTTTAGGTCAATGTTCTTATGCAGGGACCCCCAAGTTTATTCAACCGAGCCCTTTCTGGAAAAGGAGCCCCTTATGCCAACCAAATGGACAAAGAGGTGCCATGGTGCCAACACTCCTCCAGGAATGGAAAACCCTTTACACCTGTCTAAAACCCCAAAAAGTGCCAGGGCCAAAACTCCTCCAGGAATGGAACCATTTACACATGTCTAACATTCCCCCGAAAAAATCGGGTTGACAACAACGATCCCTCCCTCCCCGATGTCTCGGGGTACCGGGTACCCGCAAAAAATCGCAACTTCGAGTGCGGAAATTTTCGTTCGCCATCCCGGTTCCCCAGGTGCAAAGAATCCTCCTCAGTTGTTCAGTGACCCTGGAGAAAAAGGGGACCCTTTTTTGGGCTTGGACCATTTTAGTGGGGCAGCCACCAAAAAAAAAGGGGAAACAGAATTGGAGCCGCTGAACAACTGGGCCTCTCCTTTTTGGGGGCGGAAAGTAGAAGCTAAGACTCGGCCGCCCCGTTTTAGGGGACCTGCAAGACAAAAGGGAAGACAGTTTGGGGCCAGGCCGAGAAAAATGGGAACCCAAAAAATGTGAAACTAAAAGGTCAGATCTGGTCGACTTGCTTTGGCCAATTGGGATAAATTATGAAGAGGCGAGAAGGGATTTAGAGTCCAGAACCCGTAAAAATCACCCAGGCCTCGGAATATTGAACTTGTATACTTGATATTTCAAAAAAACATTCCCCCTGCCTTCTGGGGGAGGGGCCCGGGAGGTCCAGGGTTCCCTAGTCCTCCCCAAAGAATGGGTTGCCAGAAATGGAGACCTCCAGAAAATGGGTTGCCAGCATTGGCGATCTTTAGGGGTCGTTCTCTCCCTCTCCCCCAACTCACAATTGTGCTCAGTTGGAAGATAAAGGGACCCTTCCCAAAACAGATCTTGGAGGGCACCTCTGGAGGCCTTGGCTTC
This sequence comes from Effrenium voratum, assembly GCA_963377175.1. Taxonomy (NCBI): domain Eukaryota; class Dinophyceae; order Suessiales; family Symbiodiniaceae; genus Effrenium; species Effrenium voratum. The sequence continues at coordinate 162,585 of CAUJNA010000083.1, forward strand.
TACTGCCCTGTCAAAGGAGTTGGAACCCGCAAAAAAAAAGGTGGCTTCCTTCTGGTGCCTGAATCTCGGTTGTAGCCGAGGAGAAGAAGGTAGCCTCATGCACCTTCTGGAAAACAAAGCAAAGCCGCATGCACAATCAAACGAACCAACGAGGGACAAACGCGGCGCCCAGTGGATCCCAGGCAAGCCACTAGACGGTAAACCATTCTCCTTTTGGCTTTAGAAATCGTGATTCCCATTCGACGAAATCCGTTCAGAATCGATGAATCCCGGCAAACGCCAACGAACGTCATTGGTTTCTAATGTTGACCCTGGATTAACAAACTTCTGGCGGATTCATAGCTCTCTTTGTGGGTATCCGTCACTTTTTGTTTGCGACACCCTGCCTAGTCGGACGTGTTCTACCAAGAGCCAGGGTCCACAGTACCCTTCTGCAGCTCAGGTGAGAAAAAATACTGGTGCTCGGAAATCCCAGGGACTCCCATAGGATGGCTGGTTTATGCTCACTTCCTGAGTGCATTGGTCAAAGAAATTCCTGGAACTGTTTTATTTCCCGCAAATGGTCCAAAATCCAAACAGTGACTGACGTCAACATGAACACAGAGAGTGAGTATACGAGTATGCGGTTCATTCTATTTCTCATTCCCTGCCTATGGAAACAGCAAACAATGATTCACGTATTCCGCCCGCTTTGGCCGCCACACCCCCCCCCCCGGCAGCCCGGCCTTCGATGTGCCAAAGCCAGGAGCTGAGGCCGATGAAGGTGGTCAGCGAGCCCGGCAGAAGCTCCTAGGGCCCCACAGAACTTCCATTGAAGCTTTCTGAAGTCCTCTGGAGAAAGAGAGGAGAGATTTGTCCAGCTAGGTCCTCCAGTAGAGAGGTGACAATAAGGGTACCAACTTTTTCTGTAGTCTATTTTAGTAGGGGAATCCTTTTCCAACAAAAGGTACAAGGGCACTACTGGGGGACCTAGCCAGTACTGAAATCGTTTCCCTTTAACATCAAGCAATAAACCATATTCTAAAGCAAATGGAAGACAACACGCTTGTTTGGTTGGTGTGTTTTAAGGGCCTCACTTCCGATCGAGTGGATGGGCCGTACAAAGTATTAGCAAACGTCTCATTTACCGCCGAAACGAAAGTCCAGGAACTCAGGGAGGGCTTAGCAGTGATACCCACCCACCCACCCACCCAAGGTCGATGTTTCCCGAAAGGATAAGGCTGCCTATAGAAACATATGTCAAAACCAGCACTGCCAAGGGCAAGCCCACAGGAAAACCACATGTGCGTTGGTTTCAAAGGGAAACTCACCGGAAAACCCACAGGAAAACCACATGTCTATTTTGAAATGTTGCTTTGAAACTGGGTCCTCCAGTAAAAGAGGCCAGAATAAGGGTACCCCTTTTTTGTGTAGTCTATTTTAGTAGGGGAACTCTCCCCCGAAAAAGGGTAAAAGGGCACTGCTGGGGGAGCTGGGAAAAGAAACAACAGAGAAAGAACCCGAATTCGGCCGGCGACTTCCACGGCGGAAGGCGCTATTTTCTCACCGAAAACCTCCATTTGCTCAAGTCTGGAAAAAGTAAAGCTAACTCAGTAGTGATGGATTCCCATTAAAAATCCAAAAGGGGAGAATAACACATATATACATATATATATATATATGTATATATATATATATATTATACATATATATATATATATATATATTATATACATATATATATATATTCCTCACCAAATGGAAGCAACTCGGGTCCTGGAGGTTGTAGGTGGACTCCTGCACGGCCAAAGGCGGCGTGTGACTGCCGTAGGCCAGCAAGATGTCCTCGAAGCGAACAACTGGCGATCGGATCGCGGAGCCTAGACCCCCCCAAGAAGTAGCTGGGTCCATGGCGTTTTAGACTTTCTCACTACTCAGTTGTTCACTAGCTTTTTAGTGACTAGCTTTTTAGATTTTCCACTACTTGGTTGCTGTTGACCCCCCGGCAAAAAGTTTCTCACTCTTTGGGGGTTCAGTGGAAAACACAACTGGCTTTTTAGACTTTTCCACTACTCAGTTGTTCAGTGACCCTGGGGAAAAACAACTGGCTTTTTAGACTTTCCACTACTTGGTTGCTGTTGACCCCCCGGCAAAAAGTTTCTCACTCTTTGGGGGTTCAGTGGAAAACACAACTGGCTTTTTAGACTTTTCCACTACTCAGTTGTTCACTAGCTTTTTAGTGACTAGCTTTTTTAGACTTTTCCACTACTTGGTTGCTGTTGACCCCCCTGCAAAGAGTTTCTCACTCTTTGGGGGTTCAGTGGAAAACACAACTTTTCCGCTACTCAGTTGTTCAGTGTGGGGAAAAAAAGGGGACCCATTTTTGGGCTTGGACCGGATTTTAGTGGGGCAGCCACCAAAAAAAGGGGGAACATGAATTGGAGCCACTGAACATCTGAGACTAAAACGCTCCAAACCCAAAAAGCTTCTAAGGTTCATGAAGCTCAGGAAGCAAGGATCCAATCCACAGCGCCACGTCTGCTGCCGCATGAACTTTTCATGTTTCCATCCCAGTGACCCCGGGTCTAAGGTTCCGGAGGCTGGCCATTTGGGCCTCTGTCTTTTGTTTTGAGGTACGCCCCCCCTTTTTTTGTGGTTTTACAGGGAAAGCAAAGGAGAACCCGCCATTTATTTGAGGGGGGCAGGGAGCAAAAAATGTGGATTTCCTTTTGGTTCCCCCGTAAAACTAGCACAGAATGGGGCACACTGAAACAAAACATCCCAAATATGGCCAACCCCAAATTAAATGAAACTTGAGGTCTTTACACCTGTGAAGAGTCCGATGTGACATCGGGCACCCTGGCTTTGGTCAACCAGTACTTTGCAATCCTCGGCTCCCATTAAGATTTCAAGCAACGCCAGCACTAAATCCATGACAGTCATCCCTGAAATACTTGGTCCTCCAGTAGAGAGGATGGAATAAGGGTACCCTTTTTCTGTAGTCTATTTTAGTAGGGGGTTCCCCTCCCCCAAAAAAAGAGCAAAAGGGGCACTACTGGGACTGGGGGACCTAGAATAGCAAGTCTAAAGTTTGCGACCCCCTCCCCCTTCCTCTAACGAAAGCAAATTCCTAGGCGCCCTTGTAGCAATAGCGCAAAGAACCGTAGGGTTGTAGCAACTACGGCCCCTTTGTGGAATTCGAAACTTCCATTTGCTCAAGCCCCCTGAAAAACATGGGAACATACTTCCAGTATTTTCCTTTAGAACCAAAAAGGAAAAATACAAAAGACATGCTTTTCAGCAAATGGAAGGAAATCGTTGACACCAATTTTCCGGCGCAAGTCAAGAAGGGGATGCAGCTACCGAGACATGGCGCAAGGGCCACTTGTTGGTAAGGCTCCTTTGTCTCACGTCCAATCCTTTGTGGACTGGCCAGCAACAGTAAACGTCTTGGTTGCCGCTGAAACGGCAACCAAGCCCAAGAAGTACTTGAATTCCACAACACCAGCGGGCCGCTGTTAAGGCGGTGGTCTTGTTAGCATGACTGTTGGGGGAACTTTGGTGACAGAATCCGGTGGGGATTCATGTCCACCCAGCTTTGGGGTGGTTCCAGCTCTTAGAAATCACTGCCAATGTTCCAGAAGGTTCAAGTTGACCCGAAAGGGCCAACTTAGCCTCAACTCGCGGCTGCCACGAGTCGCGACTCTTGAGCAGCCGGCTTCGAAGAATGCCCACATATTTTTATCCTTTGGTCAACGTGTTGGACTAACTTGGCACCAAACAGTGCAAACAGGACACCGTGTTTCATCAGCTCCCCTGAAACTGGGTGCTTTGGAGTGGTGGCTTCACTTCCCCAAGCCGCCGGGCTCCAAACCAAAGGGCGGCCGGAGTTCATTCAGATCACCCAAAAACTCAGTTGCCCAAAAGGCAACCGGAAATAAAAGGTGATCACCTCTTGCGACCTTTACTAAAAATGGACCAAAAAGGGGAACCAAAAGGTTAAAAGGTTGGCTTTGGACAACTGAGAAAAACCAGAGTCCCAGATGGGGAAGCATGCCCTCGCTGCCAAGGGTCCACGTGGTTGTTGGGTCGCCAGGGCTGCAGATTTCCAAGCCTCCGGCATCCGTGATGGCAATGGCTAGAACAAAGTTCCCGGAACAAAAAGAGAAACAGAAACCGAGGCCCACCATTTAAACATAGGTCTCCTTTGGGAAAAAACAAATGGCTCTTGTCAATGACATCTATCTGAACCAGTGCCATCTATTTCCAAGCAAAAGAAACCTGAACAGGTGATTTGAGGTGAAGAACCTCCTCTGGGTAGGGCCCAGGGTTTCATTGCGAAGCCAAACTTGCCTCACCCTGATCCTTACCATGCTTGCGATAGAGGAACCCGTGACGGGAAGGTGTAGGCCCCCCGCACCAAAGTTAAAATGTTTGGTGGTAAAAAAGGAAAATGAAGGAAACCCAAAAGGCAAACAGTTACAAAGGTCCGCGATCCGTCTGGCAATGGGTTTAGGGTTCTTGGGTTCGGAATCTGAGAACCATTATTGGAGAGGAGGGGGGTCGAGCCTCATGTCTCATGTCTCTGCTAAAGTGAACAGAATCTTGACCTTTTGCACCTGTAAACCTGGCCGTATTTCTCACGGACTTTGCAAGTGTGTCTAGGTTGCCCACCCTCTTGCTATGGGACAATTATAAAAACACTTTGAAAGGATCTGTGCGTGTGAAGACTCCACGACCCAATTCCATTCAGCTAGTCTTCCCCATAAAAGGGAAAATGAGCAGACATAATTTGGAATTCCAGGGATCACATCCCTCCCTCATTTCCAAGTTTAAAGGCATGGTAAATTAGGGGGGGCTCCAAAAAAAAACAGTGTGGCTGTCTTTTGGACACCATTTCGGCACACCTGAGGGGGTTCCCCATTCTTGGCCCAGGGGGCGCTGGTTTGGCGCCATTTTGTTTGGCTGAGGGGGTTTGGGCCTTCAAATTGACGCCGTGTGAAGTTGAGCTTCCGGAAGCGGAAAAACCATGGCTTCCGCTGACAAATGGATCTGTCCTTATTTTAAAAAATCGACCCCCCTCCCCCCCAAACAAAGAAGTCGGTGGGTTGCCAACTCAGAAAAAGACAGACCCGACACCTAGGTTTTATCGCTGATTCGTGTGGTCCCCCCAAAGTCGGCAAACAAAATGCTGCAGGAAATACGCGGAAACGCCCCTTCTCACCTCCTGAGTTGGCCCAGAAAGTGCAGGAACTTGGCTATTTACCACTAAAATCTAGGTCCTCCAGTAGAGAGGTTAGAATAAGGGTATCCCTTTTTTCTGTAGGGGAACCCTCCCAACCAAAGAAGGCACTACTGGGGCACCTAGAAATGGCAACCAGACTCAGAAAGTGACCCAAGTCCAGGAACTCAGGCAGTGAGCAACTCGCCTGCAATTCGCCTGGGAAAACATGATTTGTTCCGCACATAAAGAGGGCCCCCAATCGGAAGCTAACACCAGTCATGCTTTTGTAAAATCATCACTTTGTGTGATGCCAAGGTGGCTGATTCCCATGCCTGCTTTCCCACTTAGGGAACCAATCTACAATATCAATAAGCCAAAGGGTACGCAGAAAAAAAAGATGTTCAGATTCTGCTTCATATTTTGTCTACCCCGCCCGCCCCCCCGCCCTCCCAAAAATAAGAGGAAGTTATTGGAGGAGCCCCCAAACATGGTTGTCCTCAAGCGATCCAAACACGGAACCAAGCTTGCAGCCATGGCTTTTTGGAGAGGAAACTACCATTCAAGTTGGCATGCCCAGGGAGAGGGTGTTGATTTTTGAAGCTATGCATGGCAAATATGAATATACATAAACAATATATAAATATAATCTGTATCTCTCTCTCTCTCTATATATATATATACACCCCTTGGTTTTGAAGGTATGGATGCGCAGATCTACCCCCTTCGACTCGTTTTTTCTTCTCACCGCCGGGCCGAGGCTTTTTTTTCTGCCGAAGGGGCAGCGTGGTGAGGTGCTTGAAGTTCCACACCGGGTGCACCGCGGACATCTGCCAGAAGGCGTCGCAGGCGTTGGTGAGCCCCGCCTCGTACTCGTTGGCCAAGAACCTCATGGGAAAATCCCGCAAAAAATGAAATACACTTAGTTTAGTATTGGTATACTTTTCCAACTTTGTTTGAGGACCTCAGTCGTTTGGGGGGGGGGTTATTCATCAGCGGTGGACATTGGGGGGGCTAGGGTGTGTGTGTGTGTGTGGGAATAAGGCCTTAAGGCCTGATCCTTGGCACATCCTGGGATAGCTCCCCCCATAGCCCAAAGGTACAGGGGAATCGAATCAGAAGCCAGGGTTTGAGAACCGTGGTGCGAAATGGATTCCGGAACCATCCGCAGGTTGCCACCCACCCACCCAGCCGTCCATGCTCAAGTTTGACCCGGCATTGGATCGAGACGGTCCGGACCTTGACGCAATCAAACCCAACCCTCGAAATTTAAGTTACTCTTCGGGGAGACACACGGTACAGTACAGTCGTGAAAGGTGCCCTTAAAAAGAAACAGGGAGCGTCAACATGATGAAGCGAATGGAGGCAACCCTCTTTTCTTGGCCCACATCCAGGCTACTTAGCAAACGTTCAGATGATGTCGTAGATGTATTTTCCCCATGAAGTATGAATTGGAGGAGACAAACCCACCCGCTCCAAAGCCTCGTCTCAAATCCTGAAGCTCCATCCCTTCCTACCATTTGCTTACGTCCAGTGGACAAACCATCCAGCACCTTGTAAAGCCAACAAGTGCCAACAAAGGTAAATACTATTCACTGTCAACCCTTGGCATGGTAACAAAAAACATTGTATCTTGCAGCCCCCACTAGAAATGAACACAACCACACCACCTAAACGCATCTAAAACATGATCCAACAACAGCAAAGCTCATCTTCCATTTCCCTTTCTGCCCGGGGGAGAAAACAAACATCAGAACATGTGTCCAGTGAAACGGATTCCCCTTCAGACCAACGAAAACATCGCTTTATCCTCCCTTTCCAACCCCTTGAGGCAAAAACAAAGAAAGAGCATTGACCCACCCACTCGGCATGCACGACTCGCAAAAAAACAAACACACACACACACACCAGGCGTGCAGGTCTCGCTCGGCTCAGGTTTTCCGAGGGGCTGCCAGTTCCGCGTGGTGCCGCTCTGGGCTTTGGCCATGGACGCGGAGAGCGCGAAGTCGCCGAAGTGCTTCACCAGGCTCTTGGCATCCTCAAGGCGGAGGCATCCACTGGAAGGCGGAGGCATCCACTGAGAGGCGAAGGCATCCACTGGAAAAACATACAGAAATGCCCCCTAGCCACAAGGGGGAGCGGGGTGGGGGGTCCAGAATGGTAAATAAATAAAGAATCTTGTTCATATGTTTTCAAGATTTTCCATACAAGGGAAATGGAACCAGAAATGGAATTGCAGAGGTCACCCCCCTCCCCACATTCCATGTTTAAGGGGGTGGGGATACACAGAAATCCATCCACCACTCAATTCATGTTGAGGGCAAGCAAGGCCGAAACCACAAGAAGCGGCATCTGGGCAACTGGGCAGACACACAAATCAATCCAAACAAAATCAGTCCACCAATCCACGGGGAAGCTGGTTTCCTTTGGTTTCCCCTTAATTGGTCCACCAATCAATCCACAAAAAAGCTGGTTTCCTTGAATTTCCCCTCACTTAAGGCCAAAACCCCAAAGAGCTCCGTTTGCCATTGCCCAGTGATTCCACTATAGTGGCTTGCTTGGGGGTTCGTTTCACCAAGGCAAGCTGTTGGCAGCTTGGGTTATAACCAGCTTATGAGTCCCCCAAGTGCAGTTAGTCTGGTTGCAAATAGGGTATAAACCACGAAGTTACCCTTCCAATAAAGGGACTGGCTAGGGAAACCGCAGGAAAACCACCAGGGAAATTTGGATTCTCCATCCCGTTTTGGTTCGGTCTTCGAAGCCTTCGACACCTTCCTGTCCACCTCCAGACGGGAAGAACCGACCCGATGGGACCTACTTTGGATGGTTGCAAAACCCAGGTCGCACCACTTAGAAACTATGTTGGGGAAGCATCATTTCGGGGTTTCTTACGTGGTGCGAGATGGATAGTCCATCCACGGTATGGTTCCTTGGGGCTTCATTATTCAGTTTGAATGCGTTCTCTTTTGGTTCTGTGTTTGCCTAGTTGCCCACGTGGGTGTTCGGGCAGGTTGATAAGTGGTTAGCACCCTGGGTCCCCAGCACGTTTTCCTGCTGGTGTCTCTTTTTAACAAATAAGTACCCTCGAAAGAAAAATACAGATATGCTTTTGCCGTTTTGGTGGTTTCCCAGTTGGTTTCCCTTCCGGCGCCAGTCTGCTCAGTCCCCCCACCTCTGGAAGGGTAACTGAGCTCAACCTTCTTGCGCCGGCGGCTTGGAACAGAACCACCACCCAAAAAAAGAGGCGCCTTCTGGGACTCAGAAAGTGGCCCCAAACTGAACAACTCACTTCCAATCGAGAGGATTGGCAAACATTTTAAAATATATGAACTTCTTACTTGCCACCAAAATGGTCTTCCCCAAAAAGCTTTTAAAGTCCTAGAACTCCGGAAGTGAGACAATCCCCTTTTAGTTTTCTTGATCCTATGTTCACTCCCAAAATTCCAGTTGATTCCACTGAGAACCAGCCAGTGTGTGTAGCTCATCTGAAAGGAAGTCCGCCAAGACCTTGGGACTCAAGGCCAGGAAGGGCGGGGTGACCACCACTTCCATTTCTCGATCACGGCAATTTCAATCTCATACATCCGACAAACCTATTTTCCTGTACACTCTGACAACTCACTGGAAAATGAGTTGCTTCTTTTGGGGGGAACCCCCAAAAATGGTGGTTTCCTGTTGGTTCCCATGTGAAACCACAAAGAAACGTGGTACCCTCAGCCCCCAAATGAGGATTTTGAAGGGTCACCGGGTCCCGATGCCACGGGGGAAGCTCTGTCCAAGAAGCTCTGGCCGACGCCAGCGCCGACAGCCGCAGCACCTCCTCTTTCAGCGTCTGGCCGGGCGAGTGGCGTGCTGACACCCCCCTGCAAAAAGTTTCTCACTTTTTTTTTGGGGGGGGGGTAGTACGGAAAACCCAACTTGATTTCAACCAAGAAGTTAAAGTCTAAAGATCCGTTGCCCAATAGCAGTCAAGACTTTTATGCCAGACATGGCGAACATCGCCTGAGCTCAGCTTCACGCAAGAGTGGACGGGTGGTCTGGGAAAATCACCTTGGCAACCTGCGCCTTTCCGCCTTTCTTGTTGAAAAGTTTCCCAAGGGGCCCCTCTTTCAGCTTCCTAGCTGAGAATCCTCCGGAGGTGCTGTAGGTCTAGAAACTCCCGGAAGTATTGGCAGGTAATAGTGATAGAACGGAAAAGAAAAGATGCAGGATTCGTGGTTTGGAGCTTGGTTTGGTGTTGGGGAGGTGGTTTTCCATTTACCCTCTGCAAGAACCGGGTTTAAATCGCCAGTTCCCACCAAATCCAAACCGCCAATTCGGGGTTGCCTCATTAACGACAACCCCCATTCCCATTCCTCGCCTCTGATCGAAAACTCGGTGATTAATCTGGCAATGAAAGGGGAGTCAAAAGGGAGCCCGGGACCCTGCGGCAAGCCAAAACCCAAACAATACACGAAAACAACACATGCCGAGCAAGAGGGGAAACCCTTAGGATAACAAGCATTCAGGGGGAAACGCCCAGGTCAAGGTGACTTCTCCAAACAGCATACCTGCGTCCTGGTACCGAGAATGCAGCGAACTGAAGAGGGCACATGTATTCAGGCTCCGTTGTTATGTTTTTGAGGCAATCTACCAGAGATGTTAGGAAACATGCAAGCCCGCTTTTTCCAAAGAAGCCATTCATCCACACTACCAAAAAAAACAATCAAACAGTTGAAGTCCAAAGATCCGGTTCCAAATAGCAATCAAGGTTGCACCACCCCCCCTAACTCTGAAGACAAACAATCCATCCCACCCGTGTCCCGCACCGAGATCCGAGATCCACCGATCGCCTATCACTTGCTCACCTCTCGCCCGTTGCCTGCTGCATCGTGGACTGCAAGGAGTGGTGATGGTGATGCCTTCATTGGCTCCCAGGTCAGGGTGGGTTTCTTCGGGTCTGGAAAATCGGAGAAAAAGAAGAAGAAAAAAAACGCCTTTGGTTTCCTTTGCGTCGCCCCTACCTTATTAAGGGGGAAAAAGGGGTGACTAAAGTCCATGAACTCGGGGAATAAGCATGTTCTTCTAAACCAACCTAAAAAGGGACCTTCAACAAAAACACATCCTTGTTGAACATCCCAGAATAACTTCAGGTCCTTTGACTTTTTTGCCAGGCCTGAAGATCCAGGAACAATTGATCACCAGCACCTGCTTCAGCCTGTCTTGGAGCCGCCAGAGCAACGGCACACCCACACCGAAGGTGCTGTCGATCACCATAAGCCTAGCCGAATCGCACAGCCTAAGGACCGTACTATGGACAACTAGGTCCTCCAGTAGAGAGGTTAGATTATAAGGGTACCCTTTTTTCGGGGAACCCTCCCCAATAAAAGGGTAAAAGGGCACTACTGGGGACGAAGACAAGGTCCATTTTGCACCACTGAAGAAAACCTGGAATGATGGGGGCGTCCACGGTAGGTGTCCTTTTGATGAAAATAAAAGATGGGCTCCCCTGATAAGTGGTTTTTCAGTGGAACCTAACCATCATCAAGGATACAATATATATATATATATACATGCCACGTAGAGAAGTGGCATATGCTGCCTTGCACTGAAACTATGGTACTGACAGGGGAATCATTCCAGGGTTTCTGTAGAAATGGATAGCGTCCATCCACAGTACCTCCGAAACCTTTTGCTGAGAATACCCATGGCAGGGTGGATGCGATCCCATCTCGTAGCAAATCCCAAGCTCAAACCACCATGGCAAATTACGGTTCCTTGCTCCCTTGCTTGCAATATGGCAGGGGCATCCACGTGTGGAGACAACCCGGTATAGAACCAAACATACCTTATAGACTTCCATTTGATTAAGACCCCTGGAAAAAAAATCCAGTAGTGATAGATTTCCTTTAAAACCAACAGGGGGAAAACGATCCACTCTCACGTTTCCCTATGCATTGGATCCCCGCGAAGGAGGCTCCGGATTTCTCTGGCAAACACGGATTGCGGTTCTAACAGCGAAACGGGGCAACTCCACTCACACAGGGGGGTCTTTTTGCCACCTGGGGAAAAATGATCGACCCCCTGGTAGTGAAGGATTCCGTCTTGAGGGGGAAAAGTCGCCAATTTTCTCGTACAAAAGGTGGCAAGAAAAGACCCCCCACTCACACCCACGGACAGCCGACAGCCGTCGGTCCGCGGTCCTGTATGGCAAAGGCAGGGTGTCGATGAAGGTGTACAAGTCCGTAAAAAAGGCCTCGAGAACCGCAGCGGCCGGCCTGTTGTTTTTGCAGAACCAACCCGAGGAATCCAATACATCTCTACTCTTGGTATGGTAGCTAAAAACTGTGTTTTTTGCAGACACCACTTTTTTGTGTGGTGTTAAAGGGGAGCTTTAAAAGGACAACCACCAATTTGGGAGAGGGCCCGGAAACGGAAAGAAAGACGAAAACCAGACTCCAAACCTCGCATCGTGGTTTCTTTGTTCAAAGGTTGACCCGAAGGTTGACCCAGATTCATCGTGCTCAGTGGGAACAACAGTGGCATCCCTTTTTGGTTGGTTCCGCCAGATTGCTCAAGACCCCACCCAATTTGAGTCATTGGAGCCCGACCTTTTCTGGGCTGCCCTCAGATCCCCTGCTAAAAGTTTAGCTTCAGGCGGGTTAAATGGAAACTACCGACTCAAAAGCTAAGGGGAAGCGACCCGCCAATTGACATAGAGCTCAACAGCAAGGTGAAGAATGATCCTTCGTGGCATCATCACTTTTCTGTGTTCCACAGTTCCAGCATTATCTGCAGTGGGGGTATGGAAGCTTTAAAAGGTGGGTCCCCGAGGAGATTCCTCCACAAAGGATGGCATAGCAGGGAACTAAAAACAGGTCCAAAACCGGAAACCGCCAGGTCAAGTCCTGTCAGGGCAAAATTCTGCACCCGGTTGATCGGTGCTTTCTCCCAATGCTTGTAGGACTTCATCCATCCCAGGTGGTGCGAGTTTTGTCCATCCACACCTCACTTCCTGAGTGGATTGGCCAACACAAGTCTGAACTGTGTATTTCCCACCAAAATGGTCAAAATGGTCCAAGCCCCAAAAGCATGAAATCCGAAAAGGACACTCAGGAACTGAGGACGTCAAAATCGTTGCAAGCGAGCGGCTTGCCCATTTGGATCCAAATCATCCGTCTGCAGCAAATCGGGGGACACCTCAACACACCAACATCCCCGGATGCCAAAGCCCGGAAACTCGTGCTGAGCGGTTCCACAACGCGCATGCTCAACATGGGCGGTTTGTTTTGGGGGGGACCCCCAACATGGCTTCGGCGTTCTGATGTTGCTTCCCTTTCAAAGCACCCAAAATGGAACTTCTCCAAAAAACAGGCCAAATGCTTGCAGGAAGCTTGCAATCAAAAAGCAAAGCGAAAACCGAGGCTTTCCAGTGAAATGTCCCCTTAGAAAGCGGCAGCACAGGCACACACTCAAAGCTGGTAGAGGCGCCCTATCAAGGGAATTGTCAGGTCATTGGGAAGTCGCATGCCACTTAAAAAAGGGGTCTGCACTGCATGAGAGTACAAGCTATTGATGGTATACAAGCATTCAATTATAGCATTCATACCTCCAAAACCATACCTGGAATTTCCCCCGACCCCATCTCACGTTACACTTGCATAGCCTGCTTAAGGCAAAGCGCGGCCTTGACGCTTGCGAGATCTTGGGGAAGGTTGCAGGGCCCCTAACAAAAGTTACCCTTGCTCCAAACACAACACATCGGAGGGTGCTTGGAAGTCCCTCTTGATGGGCCACCTGTCAACGACGTTGAGTCAACGGCAACCTGCAGGTTGGAATCCGCGATGCTTGCAAATGATCCCCTTGCCGAGCATCTTAGCAATAAGCACTCTTCTTTGCAGGCCCTCGCTGGAAACGCACAGAACCAGGCGGTTCAACGGCGGTTCAACCAAAAAACATCAAAATTAGAGTGAGAGGCGGTTCTTTCCTTCGATTCACAGAACCAAACATCAAACAGAAGCACCCAAAATGCCAAGCAAAGTGAAGATCCATCCAGGCCAAGGTGCCGCTTGCCATGTTGAAACAGATTCTGGCCCATTGCAGCCCCGCCAAAAAGGAACCAGCCAAAACCGCAAAATGGCTAAGCTCCAAACGGGGCAACCTGCACATTGGGTTGGTTAACCAAAAGAGTGTTCTACAAAGGCACCACGCCCACCGATTTACCCTTTGCCACAAATCAACTCACTTCCCGAGTGAACCGGCCAACAGAAGCAAGTTAACTAGTGGTTCCCCGCTAAAATGGTCAGCCCAAAAATGACAAACGTCCAGTAGAACTCAGGGGCTGCCGAGAACAACACACATGCCCACCTATCTTTGCCACAGGTCGCTTGCCCTCAAACAACACGGAGGTTTACCTGATAATTATTTGGGCTCGAAGGCTTCTTTTTTTGAGGGTCCCTTTTTGATGGAGCTAGCTTTTTTGGGAGGCCGCAAGGAAAACTGAAGCCACGCCCACCTATGCTTTGCCATTAAAACCAACAAATACCATCGTTTTCTTAATCTCCCCGGAACAACTGAAACTTTTCCCAACCCAAATGGGGAACGAATTAAACATATTCTTAAGCAAGTGGAATAATCTCCCAAGAAAAGAACTCGGTTGCTTTCTGCTCCCCTTCCCAAAGTTTAACTCTTAGTGTTTTCATTGGAAAACCGAAAACCCATTAGTTGGCCAAAAGTTGTTCAGTCCTAACCTCCCTTGGCAAAATGCACCAACGGAGTGCAGCCCATCCGCTCCCTCCGAGGCGATGCAGAAGATCTTCCGGTTCAGCCGGTGCGCGATGACGCGCAGCGCCGGCTCTTGCAGCGGCCACGGCACCAGCCGGCAGAAACCTACAGCTCGAGAGCGGAGACCGGAGACCCGGACGTCGCAGCCGATACCCAGCGGCCATGGGGCATCCTTTTTTGGTTGGTTGACTTTAAAGGGGAAGCCTTCCTTGAAAAAAAAAGGGCACCACTGGGAAACTGGGCCGTACTGTGACTCTCAGCAGCCGATCGCTTTTTGTATGCAAGGATCATGGAAGCCAAAAAAAAACCGTATTAAGCCCTGATTAAGACCTTACTTACGGCTTATTTGATCGAGTGGGTGAGCGAAATCCATTTCTTGATGGCTAGTTGGTAACCTAGGTCCTCCAGTAGAGGGGTTAGAATAAGTCGGTACCCGATTTGTTTTCGGTAGTCTATTTTAGTAGGGGAACCCTCCCAACCAAAAAAGGGTGAGAAAGGGCACTACTGGGGGACCTAGTTTTGAGCACCCGATCCTGTGGGTGGACGAAATCCTCTTGGGCACCACCTAAGAATCCATGGTTGAAGCCATGGTTGGTTGGTATTTACAGGGGAATCAAATCTTTTCAGGGTTCTTAAATGGTGCAGGATTTCGTCCACCCACAGTATCACTTTTTGCATGCAAGGAATTGGGCCATCCACCTTGTCTTCAAGCGTGTTTTTGGATTCAAGTGTGTTTTTTGGGATTCACCCCAAAACTTGTTACATGCAACTAATTTGCCAAGGAATTGGGCCATCCACCTTTTGTCCAAGTGTGTTTTTTTCCGGCTTCCTTCTGGGATTTATTTTTTAGCGCTGACGACATCTGCAACACATCCTTCCATTTGCTTTCTCGCCCCCTGGAACAAATAAGACAATATGTCCAGTGGTCCAGGGGGAAATAGACCCACATGCTC
>CAUJNA010000083.1:182500-247500 GCA_963377175.1 Effrenium voratum
CTTCTGAGGGCACTGGTTTTTGGTGGCTCTAAAGAGGGAACAACCAGGAAAACCACATTTTGTGGGGGTCCCTGAAAGCAAGACGCACCCACCTGGAACCAACATGAAATCGGTTTGACTGTTCCTGAATGGCAGATTTGTTCTCAAGGGATCCATGCTAACTAGTTGCACTCCCCATGTTGATGGCCATCAAACTGGGCTTGTAGTGGTTTCCACTCTGGAAGGACATGGCAAATTGACGTCCCGCAGGTTTACATGGAGCTAACAAAAGCCATTGTCTTAAGAAGAATCTCCTTTTGGGGGAAACCTGCTTGGTTTCCATGCCAACTTTGCCAAAAGCTAAGCGGCACAGGGATTCCACTTGCCCAAGTTGGCTGATACCCAGGAGTTTCCACGGAATTGAGCTGTCGTTTCGGTTGCCTTCCGGCGGTACGAAGATCCTGCCAAAAGTTCGACTTTAGATATGCCCTTCATCACTCTTAACCTCCATTTGCTGAAGCCTCCTGGAAACACATATTTCCAGTAGTGATAACCGCCTCTAAAACCAAAAAGGGATTCCAAACAAGTTGAAGTCTAAAGATCCAACCCATAGCAATCAAGTTTAGTGTGCGCTGGTTTGGAGCTTGGGCGTCGAATCTCCTGCCGATGTGGTAAATCAGAGGAACTGGGGCGTCAAACTCAAGCATTTACATGGGAGTGTCTTTTTTGGTGGTATACCTATACTTTTAGTGTGGGCTTTGAAGGAAAACACAAAACAAACCACCATTTTGGGGGGTCGCCAAAAAACGACACAGCCACATCTCCACCACCTTTCGCTTGACGCTGCGGAATTCGGAAAGCCCCTTGCAAGAGGCCTCTGAACGACACCCTCCCATGGCTTCACGCGCACGCACGCACGCACGCACGCACGCACATGCACACGCACATACCCAAAGCTCGTTCGCATTTCCATCACGCAACAAACATTCCTTCTCCATGTAACCCAAACTTCAAACTCAGCCCGTCGAGTCAGAGAAATCAGCAAAATGGTGGTGCGATGTCTGGTTTTCGCAACCACGGTACTTCGGCAGGCGGCAACAAGTGGCTGGCAACCTGGTTGCTCACGTGGTTCCCCCACCCGAAACAAAAAAGGCAGCCTTCTCCTCAACAGAAAAGAGCTGGCAACCTGGGTTAGCAAACAACAAAAAAACAAAAAAAGAAGGTAGCCTTCGCCAACCCCGCAAAAAACACGAGACTGGCAACCTGGTTACCCACTTGGTTCCCCCCCCAAAAAAAAGGGAGAAAAACAAGCAGCCTTCGCCTCAAAAACCGAAAAAACGCGCCACCTATAAGCATTGACTCACCTGCCCAGAGAGGACCTTTTCAAAAAAATACAAAAGGCCAACCTATTTTAGGACCTTTACCAAAAAAAAAAAAGGTCAACCTATTTTAGGACCTTTACTAAAAAATGAAAGGTCAACCTATTTTGGGACCTTTACTGAAAATGGGAAAACCAACTCAGGGAAACCCAAAAGCTCCGATCAGGTCGACTCGCTTTGGGGCCGAATCGAAAGCCTCGGGGAAGGCTACGTGGAGGCTGGAGATGCCGAAGTCGTCCATGGAGGGCCAGAACGGCAGCGCCTCCTGAGCCGGGCGTTGCGCGCGCCGTTTTTTGTTTTCATTGTTTTTCTTATAGAACAAAAACACACACAAAACTTCCATTGTCTTAAGCTCCCTGGAAAAATGAGAACATATTTCCGGTAGGGATAGATTCCCATTAAAACCAACAAGGGAAAATATAACATGTGATTAAGCAAATGGAAGACAAACAAGTGTTGGCCAAAAAACAAGCTGTACACTAAAAGCTTAAGTTTAGGGTCGGGTTACTCAGATCCATGATCCATACAGAGACCAAAAACACATGTTCAGGTTCGGGTACATGCTCGCTCGGTCCATGGTCCTTCTGTGACCGAAAGAATGTATATAGACATGTTGTTTACCGTATAAGTATGATACGTAGTTCAATTTGTTGGTTCATGGTCCATACTCACACCCTAAAATACATTGAACATAAAAAAAGAAGAAAATAAAAAAAAGAGAAGAAAACACGAGGAGACAAGGGGCGGGCCTTGCATGAAGTGTTTCTGGGTTTGAAGGAGTATGGTCGCATTGATTGTCAGGGAATTCGCGCTCGTCGCTTAGATTTTGAAATGTCTGGAGTTCCCAAATTGACTGGCAACTAACCAGGATATAGAACAGTATGTCAATCATATCGTCATGGCTGCCATGGCAGGATGTAAGTTCACCTTCCTAAATTCTCTCAAAGGGTTCAACTGGGTGTCTTTTTTGTGGTACCCCTTTTTGGGTGTCTCCTAAAGGAAAGCCGGGGCCCAGAAGGAACTTCAGGGGGGTCCAATCTTTAAAAAAGAAAAGAGCCAAATGGGCTTGATCGGCAGTACCCTCAAGGCGACACTTCGGCGGCACGCCGGCAGAAATGAACAGCCTTCCTGCGCATTCGGAACGCGGCGTCGGCGTCGCGCAATTTGGGGACCGGGGGTGCCTTCAAGCCTTCCTGACCCCTCCAAGTCGGTCTCTTGCTCCTTGCAACCCAAAGCCGTGCTCAGCCGTGCCTAACCCCTAGAGACTTTTGCATCTACATGGCACAAAGGCAGATTCGACCCGCCTAGAATGGCCAAGGTGGGTTTTGGGCGCATGGGGTGCTATGGACTTGGGGCCTCGGTGCAACCGCACTCCAGCTGGGCCGAAACGACGCACCGGAAGCTGCTTGAAATGAGGTGGAAGGAACTCTGAAAAAAAACACGCGGATGGTTGCGAAATCCATTTCGCACCACCGTTCAGAAACCCTGGAGCGATGATGAACCGCTGTAAATACCAAGAAACTGTGGTTTTTGCATGGTTTCTTAGGTGGTGCAGGAGTTCGTCCATCCACCGTATTGTTGTAGAAACACCAGCAAGTCTAGAAAATGTCTAAATCTTCAAGAAAATGACAAGACGAAAGCCAGCCCCCTCATGAGTCACTACTCACACCCACCAAAAAAAATACAGGAGTCGATCGAACACGGTGTCAATCAACGAACGCAGCTTGATCTATTTCGCCATGGCTGGACTTTGCCGTGCTAAACCTGGCTCGCCTCAAGCCCCGGGATGGTCTTTGATCCCCTGCCACGGGGGCAAATGCGTGTGGAACATCCATGCCTCCAGTTCCGTTGGTGTCAAGTGAGGCAAAACGACTTCAGGAATGTGCCGACTTACCGAAGCGGGAATGCAAGCAGGAGAACATCGCCGTTCCGCACAGTTCACAAGCCCGATGCGGAAGGGCGGACTTGTTTAGAACTGGGTCTCGCATGCGATTTCTGCAGGTGGAATGTCACCCATTGACGGGTTGTTGCTCTACTCAAAGCCCCGGGCGACCGGGGAACCGAATCGACACGCAACTACATCGCCTCACATGTGCCGGTCCGGGCCCGGCCTCCAGGCTGAAGATATCCTCGCGAAAAGGCTGGCTGGCACAAACAACTTCCATTTGCTTCTTTGCCCCCTGGATAAAAAGGGAAAATATGTCCAGAAACTAGAAGGGAAAGCAAACAGAAGATTCACAAATCAAAAACATGGGTATGTGCCAAAAGGGGGGGACCCCCGATCTCCATGACCACCACGACAGGCGCCAGCAACAGTACTCGGCATGGCCACATTCCGGCAGACAGCACTGCAGGGCTGTCAGGACCAAGCGGGCCAATTAAGCAAGAACATGGCGCCTCAAGGTGAAATCTTGAAGGCACGGCCAGCATGAAAGGAGTAATTACAACTTCAATGAAACCTCAAACAAACTTGGCAACACGCTAATTTAGAGGTTTTACCTGCGTAGCTGTAATTGACATTAAAGCAGCCATTAAGACCGGGTTGTCAATCTTTTCCCCTGTAGCCACTCCCCTGCCCTCTAGCTGAACCGCCCCCCTCTTTAAAAAGCAAAAACAATTAGGAGACCGAAGTCCAGCAATCCCTTCGTGCGACCCCCCCGTTGATCCCGCGTCGATGCCAATTTTTCTAGGGCTGATTCCCCATTATTTTCAACAACCGATCGCTGTTTCCCCTGAAATTCTGATGGTTTGTGAAAAGATTCGGATCCCTGGAAAGAATGGTTGGAAGTGTCCGTTAGAAAAATCCGTGGAGCGCGCGTCCGCGCGCGTCCGCGCGCGTCGGCGGGGGTTCCTTGAGGCGGCTGGACATGGGCTCCCAGGGCTCCCCATCCGCCGCCATCAGCGACCAGAGGAAGAAGCGCTCGATGGCGCTGACCCCCGCCTTGTCCTCGGATCGGATCGGATGCGGAAGGGGCGATTGGGGGAGGCTTGGGGGTGCGGCAAAAGGGGCGGGGGGCGGGTGGGGGTGGGGGCGGTTGGGGGGCAGGGCGGGGGGCAGGGCGGGGGGGATTGGGGTGTGGGACAGGTGTCAGGGAAGGTTGGGGGGTAGGGATCGCTTGGGGCAGGGCAGGGGTGGGGTTGAGGGGGGGGGGGGTTGGGTTTTGGATTTGTGGTGGTTTGTGTTTGTTTTTGTACTTTTGCCTGAGTGCACAATGAAAGCCCCGAAAAAGCAAGTCTGTCGCTGGGAAACACACCTGCCCGGGAAAGAGACTAGCCACATGCAAAAACGAGTCCTAGCCCAACAAGGGCGCCCCATTAATCCTTAGTTGTTTCCATGGCAACAGCTGATGATCATCCGAAAACTTGGGAAGTTGAGGCACACGTACATGATCATCTCGGCGACCAAGATGTTGCTCTTGGCCCAACATCAAGTGATTCCACCTAACTGACTGCAGCTGAATCAGCTTTGTCGATACACGTGGGACTAAATTTGATTGCAGGCGGTTTCTCGCAAAAAATAAACAAACAACGTGCAAGCTTTGGATTCAATGAGAGTAGCATGCTCCAGCCCGCATAGATCATCCTTACCTCACCCTGGAGCCTTCATAGTGAATGGCGCTGGTTTCCGCTTTCTTCAAAAAAGAGTAGCCTTACAGCTCGGTTGCTTTCTGCTCCCCTGCTAAAAGTTTAACTTTTAGTGGTTTAGTGGAAAACCCATTAGTTGGCAAAAAGATAAAGTCCTAACAGCCCTGGGCAAAATGCACCAAAGACAGACTGGGCCTTTCCGCGAGGTTTTCTCGCCTCTTAAGCTTTGGGGGCTTTGGGGACCGGGATCCGATCAAAGGGGTCTCAAGTGTGGTGAGTTCTCCATGAGTTTTGATTCTTCCCCGACTCCCGCCCGGATTGCCCACCCACTTTGCCCAGTTAAAAAAGATGATTGAACGCCATCGTGCAAATCTGCACAGACTGGTTGGGGGTAGGGCCCGCTGAACAACTAAGGGTACAAATGGGGTTGTCTCAAAATACGGGAACCCTCCAAATCTTTGGATTTCTTTTTGGCTTTCCTTCAAACCAACCGAATCCATTCGATTCATTCGGAGGATCTGTCTCGAAGAGAGCGCTGCAGTCTTGCTCCAAGAAGAACATGATGAGCCTTTTTGTGGTGTCGTCCGCCTCGGCCAAACCGAGGTATTCGGCAAGCAAATGCCTTGGGAAATGAAAAACGAAGCTTAGGAAATCCAATGAGTTGCCTTGCCATGTCTGACCTTTTCAGTTGACTGGCCACAAGAGTTCAAACTTCTTGGGCCTTGACCTCTGAAACAGTTTGCGCCAAACATGAAGATGACACCTATCAATCAACACATAAGTTTAGGCACATCAGAACCGTTCACTAGCCACAAATAAGGCATCCTATGCCAGGGTCCAGAAACCGTCCGGGACGTCCAAGACGAAGAAACACGTTTTTGAGAAGCACGGTCAAAAACGGATGCATGCGCTTGACGAAGGAACCCTTGCCTGCACCATGTACGTTGTTTGTGTCACGCCTGTGCCTTCTCACGTCAATGCACCATGCTGGGGTGCTGAAACTGACGGCGGACTGACTTTCTGACCTTGCCAAAGTTGGATGTTTGGCTTGTAAACGATTGTAAGCGGCGAGGACTGGGTTGTTGACGGACCGCCCTCCCCCCAACAAAAAAACAAATAATAAATAAACAAATAAATGAATACATAAATATATAAATACATAAATAAATATATCTATATATAACACAAATATATTGAATAATTGGTTCCTGTGGATCCTGACTAGCATGGACCAACAAAGCCAGCAAAAAAGCCCAAAAGGCGACTGCGGGAAAGTGAGTTCTCCTAAAGTCAGAACGGTACTGTGGATGGACGAAATCCATTTCACCGTTCAGCAACGCTATGAGTCGATTCACCTGTAAATAACAACAATGGCTTCCCATGGCTTCAAAGTGGTGAAGGATTTCGTCCATCCACAGTAGTGCCGAAGCTTGGGGGTAGCTTCACACTTGCCCTTAAACCCCCAAGTGAGGGGAACTTGAAAGGCGAGTTTGGAAAACCACGCCTTGGCGACATCGCTTCTAGGCCACGCCTTGCCCGTTTCGTTCTGCACACATTCGGCAACACACCCCTCCCCCACATGTTCGGGCCTCACACCTGAAAATCCACCCTGCCAGATTCTCTGGAGGTTGTTCACCCTCAAAACTGAAACACAGTGTCAATGAACCTAGGATCCATTATACACCCTCCCACCCATTCACACAGAAGCTGGAAAATCGTCTTCCAGGACCCCCAGAAACGTCAGGTTCCATGTGAAAAGGGTGGGAGGGCAATCCCCCCAAAAAAGTGTCCGAACATGTCCGAACGAGCCCCAAGCGAGCAAAAGGTCGATCACTTTTGGTTTATGGCTCGCCATGTGCAAAGGCCAAGTCACGATACTAACTTGGTTGACGTTGGAAGGGGAGCAAAATGTTAATTTTTACCAGTTAAGTGGGGACCTCCCACTAAACTACAATAAGCAAAATTTTGAAATGTTTCCCAACGACACCAATGGTAAGGGGGTGGTTTTTTTGTTGAGTGTAACCTTCATGGTTGGGTTGCAAAGGGGAACCAAAGGGAAAACGACAACTTTTTTGGTTTCCCGCGCCAACCAAACAATCTTTCACCCGCAAACCACTACTTTGAAGGAACATCATATATATATATATATATGTAGCAATACATACCCATATCTCGCGCATGGCTGAGTGCCTGCTGAGCGGTGGCAAATGGTTGGGGGGGTCACACACCCTGCCCTCCGACCATCTGGCGAGGTGCAAAAAGCGGGATGACGTGCGCCGGAGTACATCCCCGATGGTCGCGAGCACTGAGAGCAAAGAGCGTTCATTGGCCATGTGTCGTGTTTGAGGGTAGCCCAGGCTTGGTGGTTTTCAACAAAGGAACAAAAGGAGGAACATCAAGACCAGCCTGGTTTTTGTTGTTTTTTGCGGGGGGGGGGGGGGAGGAAATGGCCTCAAAAAGACACTCCTCAACGGGGTTTGGAGATGTAAAGGTTCATGCACATAAGTTCAGAAAGGAACGCTACTGCCTTACGAGCTATTGGTGGAGCGAAGCCTGCATGCAGAAACCGAAACCCCATACCTGACAATGCTCAAAAGCCGCCGCGCACTGATCAAAACTGAATCCTGTTGCGGGTCACAGTCATGGGAGCAAACGAGAGAAACCTTCGCATTGGTTTCAGAAGAATAAACCAGGTTGTTTTGCCCAGTTTTTTTGGCTTCAAAGGACCAAAAGGAACACCGTGGCGCCATCCTGGGATGTTCCAACCTAAACAAAGACTGCCTGAAGGCTTAAGTATCGGTGGTTTGGAGCCGAATTGGGTGGTTTGGTGGTCTTGCGGGGTGGTTCACCATTTGCCTTTCAGGGAAGCAGTTCAAAATCCCCACCAACTCAGGATTACTTGATACCTGGTAAGGGCCTCTGACTTGCCAGAGCTCAAGGCTGGATCTTCTTGGGCTGATCATGTGTTAAATCAAACGGTAAACCTCCCAAATGCTCGCAAGTGAGACTCAACTTAAGCCGCATCAAGGCCCCTACCACAAATGAGCCTGGGAAATCGAAGGACCCGTCTCTTTTCGGCTTTGGGGCAAACGAAATAACATACGGGAGGTTGCCCAAGGTCAAATCCCATCGTTTCCAATCGAAGGGCGCGAGAAAAATCACTCAACATTGAATGCTTCTGTGTTTTGTTGATGCGTCTTGTTGCTTCTTTTGTTGTTGATTTGTTTGACACAAAACAAACACACACACACACACACACAAGAAAAGCCATGTGTTTGCTGGAAACACTGGGGGCCTTGTCTCCCAAACCGGTGAAATTTCTCTGGGACGTTTCGCGGGAGAAGTCAAGGGCAGGCGCCTCATGGAAGCTCCGAAGTGGACGAGCAAAGACACGGAGCTCGTCGACCGCGCCTCGCGAGAAACACGAGGCGCCCCGGTTTCAGTGCGCGGTTTCCGTGTTTCTGTGGAGAGCCGGGCGGGGGTTGAAGTCCATGAACTCAGGGAGTGAGAAATCCTTTTGAGAGGAAAATGGTCTGGGAAGCTCCAGTCAGATTCCAAGGAGGAGTGGTCTTTGTTCTAAAAAATCAATCACCCTTTGGCTTGCTTTTGCAAATTGTGGAACATATTGCGGAGAGGGTGGGTGAAATCCACTTCGTCACCATTTGAGTTCCCCCAACTGGCCATAGGATGCTGTTTCCATGTGGGGTTGAGCGTGGGTGAAAAGTGCCTCGGTCTCATTGGCAAGTAGCCCCAAACCGCTTCCATAGCCCCTTAGCTTCCTGAAAACAGCCGGGTGGTTCCCAGCTTTCTCACTCCGCACCTGCCTGAAGATGTTGCGCATGCATCTTCTAAACCGAACGTGGTCCTGTTTCGTCGATCGTGTTTCTTTTCATTTTGTTCCTCGATTTTGTTCATTTTTAGCGGGGGGCTGGAAAAAACAGTCAGTTGTTTGATTCCTGTTGCAGCAAGTTGAGAACCCCAACCCCGCTTACCCTTAAAACACAGGCAACACCTTGGCGCTGGCAGGTTGGCTTCGCCCACGCCAAGCGAAAAACCCGGCGCCTGCGCTGCGTGGTGGAGACACGTCTGGCCCTTGCCATCCACGATGTTGGGATCGGCCTGCCAGCGCCGGGTGGGTGGAACCGTTCCAGGGTATGGAACCCAAATGGCGGTCAGAATGGGGAAGACCCTTCCTAGGTCCTCCAGTAGAGAGGATAGAACAAGGGTACCAACTTTTTTCTGTAGTCTATTTTAGTAGGAGAACCCTCCCCCCAAAAAGGGTAAAAGGGCACTACTGGGATACCTAGCTTCTGTTTAGATAGTGTGTTTGTGTGTGTACGCGTGTTCGGGGGTCCAAGGGTCATCAACATTGGCCCAAAAGGTGTTGAGATCACCCTGCGTCCAGCTTCGGCAGCTGCTGATGGCGTCCCCACTAGCAGGATTCCACCGTGCAAATGCTACCCCCCGCCAAAAAAATAAATCAGGAGCCCGGAACCCAAACTGGCTATCCCCCGCACAGAAGATGCCTCAAACAAATGCCTTGTCTTGGGTTCAGTACTTCGCCTTGAAGTCAATCACATTATTGGGGCCAGGGGGCTTCTAAGTAACGAACAAGGGCTTGGCACACAGGAAGGACAGAACTCCACACTAAGCCAACTAGGCTCCTTTATGCAAAGAGAGCTACAAACCACACGTTCTTGCTCCAGCACGCGACAATTACTTGGATGGCCTTGAGTTTGGTGGCGGGAGCACGAGGGAACCCACCCCATACAGTTGTCTGAAAATCGAAGGCAGAATCCGTCATACAGTTTGGTCTCCCCTCTACTTACCTATCCCAGCAGTCACCCTTCTAGTAGGTAACCCTTCGCCATGTTCCGTCTAATTTCTAAAGGCTGACAAGCCTGTGGTATGGTAGCAAACAACTGACTGTTTCTTTGCAGCCCCCTGCTGAAAATGCACAAAACCCAAAACATGCCCCCTACTAAAAGTAACAAAAGCAAGACACACAAAAACTAACATCCAAGAACAGTGCAGTGAATTCACCGCCAGGTCATCGCTGGCTCGCTCGCTTTCGCTCGCACGCGCCTTGTCTTGCAAGAGCCGGCGGCAGTCGTCGAGGCGCTCATCACGCAAGGCGCGCCAAAGGGACAGCGACACCCCGATGTTCAAGTCCTGAAGCACAAGTGCAGAGTGAAGGCCTTTCTGGCTGTTCTAGGGGTTGGCTCCCCATTCTTTTCAACCATCGTTCTTTTCAAAAACCAGCTGTTTCCGCTGGGGTTCTGATGGTTTTCTGAAAAAAAAAGGATCCTTGGAAAGAATGGGGAAGTGTCCCCTAGAGCTGTGGGTCAAAAGTAGGGTAACCCCAAAATGGAAACCCCAAATGGAAGCATGGACCAAAACCTGCGGTCCTCGGGTGGTTTAATTTTGACCCATGCTCAATTGAATGCGGTTTGGTGGTGCAAAATCCATTGACCCAACCAAGGGCCAGGGGTTTGAATCCCGACAAAGATGAGTACTGTGGATTCAGCCCAAAGGCAAATTAAATGGATTCGTGGAAAATCTCCCCTCTCTCCCTATGCATGAATAGGGCTTGGGGACACCGATTGCTTGCCGACCCTCCTCAAGGATGAGTGCAGAGTGAAGCCCTAATGATTCCTCACTTCCCAAGTGGACGGCAACCAAACAAAGCAACCAAACTTTTGGTTTGCCACCAAAATGGCCTTCCCAACAAGATTCACGTCCAGGAACTCGGGAAGTGAAGCCTTATAAATAATGAAGTTTGGTGGTTCAGGGGTTCAAGCTCCAAACCACCAGCTAGGGTAACACCTACTGGTGGTTGCGAGTCTGCTGAACGGCACCACCGTTCACAAACCCTACTGTTTATGATTTGAGTGTTCAATTGAAATATCAACCAACGTTAAGGTTCAACCATGGTTTCCAAGTGGCGCAACATAAATTTCGCCCATCCACAGTAGGAAGCGGGCTACTTGGTGGTTCTCAAAATGGGCGGGCCCCCTTTTTGGATGCTGCTAAAGCGAAAGTAGGGAAGAGCAACCATTTCGGGGTCCTCGATTTTTGAGAAACAAAAACAGACTGGCCACCCCACTTTCTGACTTTAGCCATTAAACAAAGCACAGCTTCCTTTTTGCGGAACACAACCCATCTCAAAGGGTGGGTCTTTCCTTGTGGTCATGGACATTTGTTCAGCTCACGTCCTGAGTGGTTTGGCCAAAACATGTCCAGGAACTGCTTATTTATCATTGATTAAAGAGTCCGAGGCGGAACTCAGGACGTGAGCTTCTTTCCTTTCCCCCTTTAAGCCCCAACGTCTTCAGGGCCCATGGGAACACGCAACCCCATTTGGCCCCGCCCCCCTTCCCCCCTTCGCATGGAGCCGAAACCGAACAAAAAACCGAAGAAACAAAAATAATCCAAAAAAAGAAAAGAAAGAGCAACGGAAACAAAAACACACAAAAAACAAACACAGAAAACAACAAAAAAAAGGAAAGGGGGGGGGGGCATGCGGAAAAACCGGGGGAGGAAAAAAGAAGAGAAGAAGAGAAGGGTGGCGCGCGCCTCCAGGAAGACCTGCATGAGGCTACTCACCATCTCCCGCTGCTTGGTCTCGAAGTCGCGGTTTCCCTCCGCCAGCTCGAAGCCCACCGGGATGAAGGTCTTCCTCGGGCGAAGGCGAAGGCGGGCCGCCCGAGCCGGGCGGGCGATCCATGGGATGGGGGGGATGGTGGTGGGGGGAGGGGATGGGGGGGGCCGGGGGAGGGGAAAAGGAGAAAGGTGTGTGTTGTTTTTTGAGATGTTGGCATGAGTCGTTGCTTAAAAATTCCTTGGCTTGGTTCTGGATGGGGCTTTTGCGGACGTGTTCTGGGTTCCCTCCAGAAGGAGACATGCCCTTCCAGATCTGGAGATTTCCCCGCATATGTCCGGAAAATAAGTTGGGCTTGACCCAGTTGGGCTTGACAATGTTTCGTGGGTTTCGGCGCCAAACTGCTATGCCAAACGAGGCTGGAAGCCAGTCACGGAACTGGCACTCGAAGCCAAGCTGCGACTCCAGCTCCTCCGTAAACGAGCGCCTTGCAGAAAAAGCACTTGGAAAAAGGCCGACCGACGTAGCTTACGAAAGGCTAACTGGGTCGTAGGGCTGCTGGATGTCCACTTTCCACAAAAGGTTTGCCTCGAGGGCACAAGGGCTATGGGCTGTATAGTTGCGGTTTATGGGCGGAATAGTTGAGTATTGCCATTCCTTGCCTTTACATGTGTCCAAACCTGCTGGTCTTTTTGCACTCTTGGTTCCAGACTCAAGAAAAGCCCTTGACTTCAATCAACAAAGAGCCATCATGTCATATGTCGTGAAATCCTGCTCCTTGGCAACAGATGATCTGCCCAAAAAGTGTTTATGCCGATTGGGGACCTGCGTCTTGTTTCTTTGGAAACAGATCCGCCCTTCAGGACCCAGCAATTGAAGATCACCAGTTGGGCCTTGGACCTGGTTGCTGGCGCTTGACCCCTCCACAAAACGTGTTTCACTTGTGAGTCCAATTCGGAAGATCCAACCTGTTTCAACCAACAAGTTAGTCTCCAAAGAGTTTCTTTACCAAATAGCAATAAAGTGGAGTGTTTCCCATTTTGCTTTCACTCTTTCCTCTCTCTCTCTTACCTCCCTTGATCCCGCGCCCTGCACTGCTCTTTCTTGCGGTCATTGTCTCCTTTATCCATGAGTTCGTCAGAGTTGTCAGCTTCCCTGCAAGTGGTCTTGAGGTTAGGTTGTTCCCTCTTTTCCCTCTACAGGAACCAGTGCATCATGCACAAATAACAACCAATTCAAACCACCAATTAGGGGGTGTGGGTTCCTTCCGTTCATCTTTCATTTGGTTCAGACCCCCGAAAATAAATAAATAAATAAAATCCAGTAGTTACAAATTACTTTGAAGACCAACCAGGGGAAACATATTTCTTTCGGCAAATGGAAGGTTACATGCGGAAACCCAACCACTAAACCAACCAAAAACCAGTTGAGTGGTTGGATTTCAACCACGAAACCACAATCAGCAAAAACGATTGAAATGTTTCCCAACAACAACCATGTTGCGGGGGTTACCTGATACTGGGAATTCCTTCCGTTCATTTGTCAGGAACCCAAACAAAAAATCCGCCACCGACCGGTTCAACGAGGGCGCAGCTCATGCGCCAGCACGTCCGGGCCCGTCTGGGCCGCTTTCCGCAGCCGTGCCCCGCCGTTCCTGGGAGTCCGCGAGGGATTCGAATCCAGTCGAGAGGTTTACTCTCCGCTTCTTCGCTGGCAGACTTTCAAGGGACACCCCAACAACAAGGGGCACCAGTCAAGGTCTGGGCTACTATCCCATCCTTTCTTTGGTAGTTGACTTTACTCCGTTGCTCTCTGCGAAGCCCTGCTAAAAGTGACTAACTTTTAGTGGTTTAGTTCGGAAAACCCATTAGTTGGCAAAAAGTCAAAGTCCTAACATCCCAGCAAAATGCACCAAAGTGTAGTAGGTGGTTACCTACCTGGGTTCTAACCCACTAATGACAGGGTTAACTTTACTTGAAGCAACTTATAACTGTACTAGGTTACCAGCAACTTCCCAAGTCGCATTTTCCCAAGTTTAAGATTCACTCGTGTTGACCCACTTTCTGTCAGCCCCCACAAGATTGCTTGTGTGTGAACAAATTTCAAGATGGATGTGTTTGCCCAGCAAAACTTAGTGTCCCTAGTTGAAGGGGTTTACCCTATTTCCCCAGCAGATGAAGGCCTTGGGGTCGTTGCCCAGGTAGGCGTCGGTCGGAGTGGGCGAGCAGAGTTCCGGACATTCTTGGGGAGTTGGGTCAAAGTGGCGCCCAACCGGAGCCGTCGGTTGATTCGGTGAAGCGGCAAGGGATTTTTCGAGGGGGCCACTGAACCGGGCCGAGCGCCCCGCCGAAGAAAAAAAGAAGAGCTGCAGTATGCCAGAGAAGGCTCGAAAACCCTTCCCGCTCCAAAAAGGAGGGGGCGGTGCCTAATATGGCTTCCCCTCAAAAAAATCAAAAGCCCCCCCCCCATTTGCCGAAACACCCGGACATGAAAAGAGGGTGTCAATTCTAAGTGGAAATCGCATTGTCCAAACATTCCCCAGGACTTCCCAGGGGCGG
This sequence comes from Effrenium voratum, assembly GCA_963377175.1. Lineage (NCBI taxonomy): Eukaryota > Dinophyceae > Suessiales > Symbiodiniaceae > Effrenium > Effrenium voratum. The sequence continues at coordinate 196,603 of CAUJNA010000083.1, forward strand.
ACTTACACAATCTTAAGACCATGCCATCACCAAGCCAGCATCTCCACTCAAGGCTTCAGTAGTTTCAAAAGAATTGGTTTTAGATCTTGAAGCAACTAGTTTCAGAGTTCTGAGGCTCGGTTTTACCACAAACCTCCTTTCGTCCCTTGCTCATTTGCTTCCTCAAAGCCAGCAAGGTCACGCCTAGCATCTGAAGTAAAAATGAACTGTCGCCAATCAGACCCCCCACTTTGGGGTAAACAAGAAGTTTCTCGGTTGCTTTCTGCTCCCCTGCTAAAAGTTTAACTTTTAGGGGTTTAGTGGAAAACCAATTAGTTGGCAAAAAGTTAAAGTCCTAACATCCAAGCAAAATGCTACACCCATCCACCAAACACTTGTTGTACCCTGCATGGCTTCTTCTCTTATGCGACGAAAAAAAAACTCTCACTGTGCACAAGTAGATGCCTAGTGGAAGACGGACTCATTTCCCGAGGATGGCTTCCCATAAAACAAGGTGTCAGGACTCCACCCATGTTTTCCATGTTTGAACTCAAAACCAAAAGGGACGCCACGGGATCTGACAACGAAGCGTGTCCGGGGGGGGGGGGGGGGGAGGGGGGGAGAAAAAACACGAGAACTTTCTTTGGGCTTCACTTTCAAAAAGATCCTCTACACCAAGGCACCCTCGGCAAACATGAAACTCAAAGGGTCGCTGTTAGAGGAACATGGTGAATCATTTGTTTCTGGCCTCCATGCCTTTTCTTGGCACCGGGTACCCTCAAACCCACCCTTGAGTCACTTGCAAAACACAACAACCGGCCCGCCCCCTTCGCCCCTTCTCCGCGCGCACCAGGCGAACGAGCGCGCAACCGGCAGGCGAGGCTCAGGATGTCTCGTTTCACATCCGCGTTGTTGGCGAAGATCACCTGAACGGGTATGGTCGATGGACGTGCTAGGTCCTCCAGTGGAGGAGGTTTGAATAAGTTGGTACCAACTTGTTTCAGGTGGGATGGAGTTTCTGTTGGGGCTATCTTAGGGGAACCCTCCCCAAAAAAAGGGTAAAAGGGCACTATTGGGAGACCTAGACATGACATGACCAATAGGGAAAACCCAAACACAAGCACCCTAAAGGTCTCGGTTGTTTTTGGGCCTTAAAAACTGGTTCTTTTCAAGGGCCCCTGAGGAATTGGTCGGGGTTCTCCATTGGAGGGTCCAGGGGTGTGCATTGGAGGGGTCATAACCCTTGGGGCATGATGCTTCAACCTGAGAAAAGTTACCCCTAATCAAAACTGGAGGCCTTTCACGGAATATGGAAAATCGAACCAACATCGCCATGGCTTCAACAGGTGCCCCGCCAACTCACAAACCCCGTGGAGTGGATGGGCCAAAAAAAGAAACCAAACTTGCGGGGTGTTTCACTAAAATGGTCCAAACCCAAAATGGTCTTCCAACCTAACCAAGCAAATTTCACCGTGTTGATGGTTGTGAAGTCCATTTCGCGCCACCTACCATGAATCGACTCATTCTTCTGTTTCTGAAGTGTTGCGACCGGATTTTGTCCATCCATACCCAGCTTGCTCAGCGGATTGACGGTATCTGGCTGGGTTGCTCCAAGACCCGAGCAAAAGGTTGATCACCTGTAGGTTTACTCGGGAAACGCCGGTATCCCATCAGGCTCTCTTTCTGGGATCGCCAAGTAGTCTGGGATCGCCAAGAATTCCTGGGCGAAGTGTAACAAGCAAAGGGCCTTATGTGAGGAAGCTTTACTTTGGGTGACTTTACGAACCCCCCGCCCCGGGTGACGATGCGCGCATATGATTTGACCAACATCACTGCTCGCTTCACCGTGATTCAGGCCCGACAAAGAAGGGGGAGGGATCCCTAATCCGCAACCCTTCAAGCACCTCTCAAGGGAAACCACGACCATCTGGCAACAGGCTCTCTCGCAGGTTTTCAACCACCCAAGTCCCTTTGACACACCTTTTCTGATCTTGGAAGTTACATGGAAAAAGTCTGTGCCAAAAAAACCCACCTTTCTCCCCCTCCCCCCCTCTTTTCTATGTACCAAAAGCCACGTTTCTCACCCTCCCCTCCTCTTTTCCTGGTGGCGTCCCAATTTTTTGGGCTCCCTATGGCTCCCTTCACCCCAGCATCGATCCCCTCGATTTCCGCGACCCGCGATCCGCGACCCGCCGAGGCCATGGCTTTTTGATCGATCTTCGATCCCGGGCCTCGGGCGCCGCGGCCTCCTCCATGAGGGCCACCTTGACGATGCTGATGAACCTCACTCCGCGCGCTCGTTGGGAAGATCCAAAACGACTCAACTCGGGGTGGCGAAATTTCTGCGAGGCGCGAAAAGGTTGTTTGTTTGTGTTTTTGTGTTAAACATCATCCGGAAAACCATTAACATAATCTTTTTTAGTGGTTTTAATCCGGAAAACCCCGGTTAGGTCACAAAAAGTGAGTCAGTCCTAACTAGGCCTAACATCCCTTGGCAAAACGCACCACAGAAATAGAGCGGGGAGGGTGGCGGGGTAGACAAGAACCACAAATGGAATTCCAGGGGTTCACCCCTTCTTTCCCGATTGCCAGATCTGTGGATTTCGGGTCCGGGGTGCACCAATTCCATTTAAATCTAATCTTCCACAAAGGTCCCAACCATAGGGAAAGATCTCTTCTTTGGTCGGCAGCGCGTTTGCCATATCTGGATACTTGCGGGTGGACAGGACATCGGTCTAACAGGCCCGGACAATCGGGACACTCCCAAAAACCTCAGGCCCAGTATCCCCCCTACCGATAGAAGGGGGTGGAGGGTGGAGTTGGGGTGCGGTTCCCCCATTCCATTTACATCTAGTCTTTCAGCCATAGGGAAGTGGGTTGCCATAAATGGAGATGTCCAGGGTCGTTTTCTCCCCCCTCCCCCAATTCCATCTATAAGGGAACCGGTGGGGATGGAATAGGCAGCAAGCCTCTGTTCCGCTTCGCGGCTTCGAACGTAGCCCTCCCTCCCTGCCTCCCTTCCTCCCTCCCTCCCTCCTCCCCTCTCTCCCGGTCCCTGCCAGCTCCTAGCCCTTAAGGTTCCAAAAGCTGTCAAGGATTCCAACTTCCAACCTCGGTTCCCCAGGAGTTCCAACGGAGATGGTTGCCCCGCAAGGCACATGAAGCGAGGTCTTGACATCCTTTTGCGGGCGCATCTTTGAGCACTGTGAGGACCCCTGTTTGAGGGTTAAGGAAGGCCTTTAGTAAGGGGTCGAGTATGCCTGAAGAAAATGTAAGGGCCCTTTCCTGTCATGATTGTTTTCCATCCCTTGACTACTTTGTCTCTTTGCGGATCCCCTTGGTCTCATAGAAAGTGGCAAAGTGGCAACCTACCCCCCCCCGCGTGTCCCACAATGATGACTTCAACCACATGTACAGAATGCAGCCCAAACTCAGAAAGACTGCTGGCCTATCCGATTTCCAAAAGGACATACGTCAAACACATTCAAACACAACATACCCTAAAAAGGACGAACAGCTGCACCACCCGATAATCCCTGAAATGATGCACCGAACGATCCCATTTACCCCAAGAATCCGGTCTGACCATTTTTTGGAGGAAGAGTTTGTGGGTTGATTCCCTCCAAAGTTGGGGAGGGTTTCCCTACTAAAATAGACTGCAGAGAAAAGGGTGCCCTTATTCTAACCTCTCTACTGGAGGACCTAGAAGGGGGAAGCTGAAAGATTTGCTGTACTTTTACTCCCTGAGTTGGGTTTGATTGCCATTTCAGTCAAGTTGTGAGCCACAATCGAAACCCGGGTAGATGAAGGTTAGTGGGGACAATCCCAACCATAAATAGCTGCGGCCGCCTTCTTAATTCTTTGCATGGTTCTGGGTCGACCATTCTAATACCGGGTTTGATTGTGACTCATGTGGTTACTTTCTTTTTCTCGCCAATCCACTCCGGAAGCGAGTTCTGCTTGTGCGAAAGAGGATGGCATATTTCCACCATGTGGACTTAGTATGACTTATAAAGTCACTTCCCCACATTTCCCAGCTGCCCGTTCTACATATACTTCATTATACTTCCATTTGGCTAAGACTTAAGAATGTTTTTGTTTTCCCCTGTTGACTTTAAAGAGAATCTATCACTACTGGAAGTATGTTTATTCTTTCCAGCAGACTTAAGCAAATGGAGGTATGGACCATGACTCTGGGTAGACAATGCCGCTCAAAGGACCTCTTAGGTTCCACCCGCAGGGCCATCCCATGTCCCTTGTGGCAAAAAAGGGCAAAAGGACACTACTGGGGGACCTAGCCCTTGGTGATTTGGAGCCCGGTGGTTTGCTGTTGAAGCTCAGTTTCCCATCTAGATTTACACGTTCCAGGGGTAAGCAGACCCCGGAAAGCGCCGGCCTGTCGAAGTAGGTCCGCCCTTGCTGGGTGGGCTCTACCTGGAGGGAACTGCATAGACTCTCTGCCGAAGTCCAGCCTTTACGTGTTGCTGTGGTGTTGCGTTGTTGTGTTGTTGTGGTGTTTTGTTGTGTGTTTGTTTGTTTGTTTGCTTGCTTGCTTGCTTGCCTGTTTGTTGGTTTGTTTCTGTGTTTTTTTGTTGGCTTGCCTGTTTGATTGTTTGTTTTTTTGTTGGCTTGCTTGCTTGTTTGCATGTGCCTTTCTTTGTGTGTTTGCTTGTTTGCTTGTTTCTTTGCCTGCTGTATTCCTTAAGCAACACATGCATCAGGGTTGGGGAGTTGGCTCCGTCGGATGTGTGGCAAGCACTAACCGGGATGCATCCAAACCACAATCGTCTCTTTTTTGGGACGCCCCTCATTTCAGGAAGGCTTGGCTTTAAGGAAAGCCAAAAGGAAGCTCACCATTTGGCGGGTTCCTCAAATGTTTGAGACATATGTGTCAATCACGCGGAAATTCCGGTCAATAGCACTTGCTTATATAGACAAGTCAGTACCTGTTCTCATTGCATCTTGGCTGGCCTCGAACAGAGGTCCAAAAATAAACACCCACTAACGACCAACATAGACCGAAATAGTTCTCTCAGAGGTGATCAATTGTTCCAAAATTACTGTCTAGGAAGTGGGGCGTTGGTGTGTGCTCCAAGCCTCTCTTCAATGAATACATACCCTTATTTGGAGGATCCAAAGACTGTGGAGGTCAGTCGTTTTGAGGCTGCCCATTTCGTTTTTGGGAGACAAAGGCAACCAGCATTTCTGGGGGCCCTCATTCTGAGAAAAGCACAAAAAGGCCCAAACAACACTTCGCTTCGCGGATGCCCGCCTCTATTCGGTATCCGAAAGGTGCACGCATCATCTCTACTGCATGGTCTTCCCCATCCTTAGCAAGGTGAGGCTCCAAGTTTCGAAACCGGAGCGGGCAGAGAAGGTGGACGCCCTGAAAGTTGCAGGTAAGGAGAAGAGGGTACACTGACGGTTTACCATGGTACAATGTTGACTAAGTTTGGTTGGTTTACATTACAATACTTAGAGCATCCATAACCCTGGCATTTGGTCATAAAGCGGAACCCTACCTATTGCGCAAACGCATCTGGTATTTTCGCAAACCGGCGCGCGTGGCTGGGGCCTGTTGCTCATGAAGTGCGGCTAGACTGATTTCTTAATGGCGCAGGCCCTTTTGCCGGCCAAGTAAGCAAGTATTTCGGAACATAAGCCACTTGCATCCAGGTGAGTGTGTTTTTGTGTAGGCGAACAGGCGAAGCCCCAAAATGGAGGGGGGGGGGGTGTCCTTTTGGTTTCCCTTTGTTCAACTGCCAACCAAGGGCACGCCACAAAAAAGCAATCAGGTGCACTCTTGGGGGATCTTCCTTTTTCCAGTTGCCCACGTCTTATTCAGACAGCGAACACCGAAAAATGCTGAGGCGCAACTCAGTCAGGGTCTGATTACTTAGTACGCCATTGGAATATGATCCAAATTTGCCTCAAGGATCACAACTAAGCTTCAAAATTCCTCAGTGAACCTACTAGAAGGGCACCCTGTGGCTTCAGCGATTAGGTGGGGGATTCTGCCAAACGCTTTTAATTTCCCCCTGCAAACATCCCGAAGGATACTCACAAACGCAAAACAACACACCCATACTGTGGATGCACAAAATTCCTTCGAACCACCTGAGAAACCTTTGAATAATTTGATTCCCCAACGTAAATACCAACAAACCAACAAACCTTATGGTGTCGCCTGGATTCCTTACATGGTGCGAGAAGCGATTTTCTGGGCTGAATGGGTGATAGCGCCGTTTTCCATGATGACTTGAAATGTCAATTCACTAGGGATGCTGTACCAGCTGACCGCATATCCAACTAGGTCCTCCAGTGGAGAGGTTAGAATAAGGGTGGGAAAAAAGGGTAAAAGGGCACTACTGGGGGACCTAGCCAAGCGGAACCTGGTACCCCTCGCTTCGACCAGCGGAGGAGTGCACCCTCCAATGAACTTGTCCGCATTGTCTGACTGGGGTAGATGATGACTATCGAGGCCCGTGCCAAATTTTGTCCGCAAAAAACGTCCTCCGCCCCAATTGCAAAATGCCCGTCCCAGACCAAATATGTTCGTTGCAACCAATTCCGGGAAGATGAAATCTTCGAATGGTCCCTGCGCCAAAACCATGCCTTTTGGCTGTTTTGTGGGACACATCATCATGCTTGATATGTTTTCTTACATGTGGGTGTCTCTTTTTCAGAGGACCCCCGCCCCCAGTGGCCTTCCTTTGGGTCTCCCTTCAAAAGAACATAAAAGGGGCACTCAATTGCCCCGAGGACCTTAATATATAGGTTAACTTGTTGAAAGCTTGACTAAACATGAACCGCTTTAATAAAGGATTTCAAAAGGTTGCTTCCTGGCTCGGTATACTTGCAATAAATATGGGTGTCTTTTTTTAGGGGGCCCCAAAACAATTGCGGTGTTCCTGTTGTTTTCCCTTTCAAGTCATCTACAAGGATACCGAAGAAAAGGGCACGCCCGTGTGAGCCATGGTTCAAGCTCCTTATAAGGACATGGTTCTTTCCTTACCAGGTTTCATGCTTGGTTGACGTTGGAAGGGGAGCAACAAAAATACATATTTTTGCAGATCAGTGGGGATTCCCCACTAAACTACAACAAGCAAAACTGTAACATGTTTCCCAACAACAACCATGCTAAGGTTCCTAACGAGGGGAATGACCATCCAAACCTTAACCCCAAGCAAAGGAACCGGTCTTTGGATCATGGCACACACACATCACTGTCTTGTTTCAAGCTACTTTTTCTTGGTTGACGTTGGAAGGGGAGCAAACAATTAAATGTTAGCAGTTAAGTGGAGATTTCCCAAAATAAGCAAACATGTAAAGTGTTTCCCAACAACGACCATGTTTTCTGCAGGTTTGTTTAAACCAATGGCGGATTATTCTTTTGCCCACAGCACATGTCAACGGTGGAACAACCCCTGACATGGTAGCAACTAAAACTGACTGTCTTTTTGCAGCCCTGCTAAAAATGATCAAACAACTAAAACAACACATGCCAACAAACAGTGAAGCAACGTTTCTAGGTCCTCGAGTAGAGAAGATAGAATAAGTTGGTGATCGACTTTTTTCTGTAGTCTATTTTATTATAGGGGAGCCCTCCCAACCAAAAAAAAGGTGAGAGAGGGCACCTAGCTGGGGGACCTAGCAAAACTGACTGTTTTTTGCAGCCCGGCTAAAAATGATTCAACTAAAAAACAAAACACATGCCAGGAAGAGTGAAGCAACGTTTGCACTTTCCCTAGGGCTTGAGGCGGCTTGAGGCCCGGGTCGGTCGATCTGTCGAATCGCTCGCTCGAAAATGGCGGGATTTTCGAGGCGCCGAGGTGGTGCACCAGCGAGGCGCACAAACGCAGTGGGCACTGGCCCTCGGTTTGCCGCTGGTTGAGGCGGGGGAGAAAAGAGCGGTGAAACATCCCGAACTTGTTTTTTAAGAGTGTGAATTACTAGGTCCTCCAGTAGAGAGGTTGGAATGAGTTGGTACCCGATTCTTTTCTGTAGTCTATTTTAGTAGGGGAACCCAAGAAACCCAACAAAGTAGAATAAGGGTACCCTTAGTTCTGTAGTCTACCCCCCCAAAATATAAGTAAAAGGGCCCTACTGGGGGACCGGAGTTTCCTTCTGACCTTTCGTGGGGTCGTTACCCAAAGTTAAGGGGTCATGACCCCTTTTCCTAGGGGTCATGGAGACTCTACCCACTTTCAAGATACGGATGCCATGAAAAGATGTCACTTAGCCACGTGAAGGATGGTTATCCAGGCAAGAGCTCTCTAAAAGCACTACTGTACTGAGGAGAAATCTAAGTGCAAGCAAAAAGGGCCGCTTAGAGCTTGTTCGTTTGGGGTACGGGAGTGTTCGATGCGCCAAGTTTGTAAGTTGTTTGCAACCTAGTTTATAACCCACCGAGAAGTGGCCCACGCGGGATTCCGGGATTAACCTTGGCTTTAAAGGGGTTCTACCCCAATCGACTAACTTACCCTTGTGCTTTAAAGCGTCGAATCAGCTGGACAGACCCAAATTGGTGTCTTTTCTTGAGTCGGACCTCCCTTCACAAGTACCAAAAAAAGAGCCGCACCCTTCACCCCAAAAACAAAGGACGGGAACCACACCCACCTCCAGTTGCTGCTGCGCCCTGGACAAGAAGAATCCAGTAGTGAAATTGATTCACTTGAAAACAAACCATGGGAATCTAAAACAAACACATTCATCTCAGCAAATGGAAGCCTTGCCTAGCTGCACAGGTCCATTTACACTAAGGTCTTGGGCCTGTTTTCGTCCATTTGCTTTTTCGCTCCCCGGAAAACATCAGAAACAAATCGACGCCCGCAAGGCATCCCAGGCAGGCGCGCTGAGGACCAAAAAGGACCCCCTGGCCCCCAAGCGCGCCGAGGACCGCTGATGGACCGCGCCAAGGCGCTCATCGGGCAGGTCATCCAAGGACTTCACCCGGCGATTCCCCAGCCGCAAGACCCTGAGATACCCAGGCGATACAGAGCGAGCACCGATCCCTTTGGCCCCTTCGTCCAGCTGGCGATTGGATGAAAAGAGGATACAGCCAGCCCCACGGTGGATGGACAAAAATGCTGCACCAATTGTGGTGGCTTAAACCTTAAGTTGAAACGTTGTGTTTGCCACTCAAGTGGCAACCAAACCCAATCAGTGTCTAAAGTCCAGTTGAACTCAGGAAGTTAATTGTTCCAGGGGCTGAATTCCCCATTATGTTCAATCATTTTTCTTTTCAAAATCCTGCCGTTTTCCCTGGGTTTCTGGAGGTTTTCTGGAAAGAAACAGGGATCCCTGATTTCAGAATGGAAACGGAAGGTACCCCTAGAATATTCCCGTTGGTGATTTTACGTCTCACATATAGTTGCAAGCAAGAATCCTTGGAAAGAATGGAAACGGAAGGTACCCTAAGAATTTTAGGGATCACTAATTGCAACTCGTTCCTTGCCGATCGAGCCAAAGTATGGCAGGGGCCAATGCACCGCACCAGCGACGCGAAGAAACAGTTTGCTGGTGCGATAAGTAGGAAATGTGGGAATGAACCTGGGGAGTCTCTGAAAAAAGGAAACCACCAGTTGGATGCTTTATTTTGTAAGGGTCATTCCAATTATCATTCCCTGTGCACCAGCAAGAACATTTGCCACATGGTGGGGGTGCTGTAGGGCCAAACCTTGCAAGGCTCGCACACAACCTGAGCTGTTTTCTCTCAGGCAGTCTCCCCTGTCTTGGGACTTCTTTTGGACGATCCAGGTCGGGGCCGACGAAGCCGTTGTACAGTGACACAAACAACTACTTCTTGGCACCCTATTACTTCCGGAGCTGCCAGTGGCTAGCTGCAATGAACATGTCCAAACTCTATTCCAAGCGTACTTCCTCACCTGAGTTGAACTCGCGGCAAGCCACTGGTTTACATTGTGGCCCGCTCGATCAATTGACTCGATCGGTTGACTTCAAATGGACCCAGCAGGGGAAGCCAAAAGGCCCAATGTCCAAAGGTCGCTCCGCTGTGACTAGGTCCTCCAGATTTGAGAGGTTAGAATAAGGGTACCCCCCATTTTTTCCGTGGTCTATTTTAGTAGGGGAACCCTCCCCACCAAAAAAGGGGAGAGAAAGGGCACCTACCTGGGGGACCTAGTTGAGCACCAGCAGAGACTCCCCAAAAACTTGGATTCGCTGAAGTCCCCTGGACATATGTCCAAGTGATAGATTCCCTTTCAACAGGTCTATGTCCAGTAAGTGATAGATTCCCCTTCAAATGGACCAGAAACCAAAAGGCTCCAAAGGTCGCTTCGCTTTGAGCACCAGGGCCAGCCACGAAGACACCCGGCCGCGGCGCTGATCGAAGCTCCTTGGCTTCCTCCGCGGCTCGGAGCTCTCATAGCCGCCGCCTCGATCGTTCGCCCCGCAAATCGGACGCCGGGTTCGGTGAGGACGGTGTCACGCGGCTCGCTCCAAATCCCGTGCAGGCTTAAATAAATATATATATCTATATACATATATATATATATATATTTACACGTACACACGCATAATAAGATATATATATATATATATTTACATACATACCCACATTGTCCCTGAAAATGGTCAAAACGAGACCATCCGTGTAACCAGGAGGAATGCCCGGGGGTTCTGAAACCATGATCAAATCCAAGGGGGCTAGTATAACCACCATAGTTTACTGAAGGAGTTTCATCATCCAAATTGGGTCCATCATTCTTTGTATACACACTTATTTAGATATCCATGTACATATACCTGGACCTTCCGGAGGTCCAAAATTTTAGGCGTTGGCCCAAAAACACGTGTTTTTTGCCTTTGGTGTGGAAAAATGCTTTTAGGGCGAAAAAACGCCGGCGGTCATATTTGTTTGCGCCGCGGTCGGGAATGTTCGCCTGTTGGTCGGGAATTTTTGCCTGTTGGTCGGGAATTTTCGCCTGTAGATTCGGGGAGATTGCGCTTAACACCCAAATTGAGCAAAAAGAGCCGTAGGCAAAAAACACGCGCAATTGCCTCAAAAAGCAATTCGTAGCGAAAAGGCGGAAATTTTGGCATGCAGGAAGGTCCAGGTATATATATATATAATATGTGTGTGTGTGTACATGCATGCCCACATTTTCCCTGACTATGGTCAAAGGTTGGCATATACTACCTAGATGGATTGTCTCAAAATGGGTCTGTCCGAGTCTTGTTTGAGGCTCGGTACCCCTTTTTGGTTGGCGCTGAAGGGAAAGCAAAGGAACACCCGCAATTTTGGGGGCCCCCAACCAAAAAAGACACACCCAAATAGGGCTCTCTTAAAATGTTGCTTCCCTTTGGGACAACTAACCAATAGAGCGGATGGCCATCAAACTTTTTTCGTTGCTAAACTTCTGGGGTCTGGGAAAAACTCTGTGTTCGGCTTTCCTTTGGGAGAATGAACAATATCGGGTTGTTGGAACCCACTATATACAATAAAGCATCAATGTCACACGCTATTCACCAATGACAGATTGATCCAAAATGCATGTTGGTTTCTCGCGAGTGCCTTCCGTTTCGCTTTTGGATAGGGCTCCTTGTATTCTATGTCCTCTTGAAACAGCACCGTAAGGAAAACACAACCAGCATTAGCACAAGAGGGATGTTTAAACCGCCCAACCTCAATATTGCAAGAATGATGTTTCCGTTTCTCATAGTTTTGTGAGTGGGTGTGGCACGTGTGGTTGGTGTACTCGCAAAATTTGGAATGGTTTGAAAGGAACATTTCGGGAAACCTCAAAAGCGCCAAAGGGAAAAAGCTCCGCTAAGTCTGGCGCTGGAATGATCCTGGCCTCCGCAGATGGGCACTGAAACTGGATCCTGAGGGCCCCACCCGCAAAAGGGTCCATGCGAGCGAACTCCTCCCACACCTGCACATCGACACGCTCGGACACGCTTTTGGCGTGGTAAGTCGCCGCGAAAACAAACACACCGAGAGCCACGACAATATGGATCTGTTCTTTGTGCGCCTTTTTAGGGGGACCCCACTTCTGGCGCCTTCTGGTTGAAGTGATTAAAGGGAAACCGTCCCCTACAAACAGAACCACCCATACAAGGCCTCCCAACAAAACAATCATGACCTGCTTAGGAAAATGGTGATCTTCGCTTTTGGACACGTAAGGGGCAAACATAACACGCAAATGTGACTTTCCTCCGATCGTAGCACGTTGTTTAATAGCGGCTCGAAACGTCGTTCCAAATATCTGGGCCTTTGCTAGTACCGACCTTTGGCCCCAAAGTGTGCACAAAGTCCCTGATCAAGCCATAGTAAACATTTGGAGATGGGAACTTGTCTGCTCGAGTTGTTCTATTTGCAGGGAGCCAGCAGCTGGTCATGCCAGCGGGCAAATTTGTGAAGCTCATGCCTTGGTCGACGTACCCTGGACCACCGCCACGGCAACATGTACTATGTTCACTATCCCCCCTACCTTAAGGGGGAGGGGGGTGGGGGGGTCCCACATTTCCACTTATTCAGTTGTTTTCTTTTTTTAAGGGAAAATGGAAACCTAAATGGAATTCCAGGGGTCACCCCCCTCCCCCAATTCCATTTTGAAAGGGGTGGGGATTGTCCAATGCATCAAACGCGGGCCGAGGGGGAGGGTCTGGGAAACCAATTCAATTCGCAAAACGGGAAAAGCCCGCCCAAGCAAAGGACCAAGATCGAGGGTCAGCTTGCTTTATCAAACATTCGTCTTGAAAGGGAACATAATATCCTTCCCATCCACTAACATAGAACCTGACTGGAGGTTTTTGGAAGACAATGTTCCTGTAAAATGGACCATTTCTCTGGTGATTTCCATGTTCATGGGGGAAAGAGACGCCTGCAGGGCAGTCTCATTGTCCCATCGGGTTGGTTGTCGAGTCTCTGGCCAGGAAAGCGGCCATGCTGATGGAAATAATCCCTTCGCACCACGAAAGGCCTGCATGGAGATGAAACCATAACTTTGGCTGGCATTTACGTAGGGGAATCGAATCAATCCAGGGTTTCTGAGGTGGTGCGAAATGGACTTCGCAACCATCCACAGTACTGTTGATGGACAGAATCCGCTCGCACCACTTGGGATGGGATGGATGAAACCCTACGATCTGGCGATAAACGGCCATCAACTGCAGGATGTTGCCCATCAACGCTAATCAGCTACCTCTCCGTCGGTGGTTTGGATTGGTGGTTAATGGGAAGCCAGTCCTAACCACCAAACCACCAATCAAAACCACCAATACCCCTCCCACCAACTATCATGGAAGGGCAAATTTCAAAAAGGCCCTTTCCAAGAGGAAAGTAGTCTTTCTACAGGGGGCCTGTGCACTTCCATGGTAGCTGGTGGGCATCTGGGCTGCGGGAGTGAAACTGCGGTTCCTCTTTGGAAACAAATGCAACTCGACTATGTGTGCTATTGCCCCCTACACAATGACTTTTTGACTCTTGGCTCAGTGGGAAAACACACGCATTCCCATCAGCAAGTGTAAATCATCGGGCCTTGGTTTGAGTACCCCCCCTTGTGTGGTGAAGGGAACCAAAAGGAAACGGGACCATTTTGGAGGGTCCGCTCAGAACAGCTACACCCAACTGGGGCCAAAACCAGTGCCACCCATTTGCCAGGGTGAGCAACAGGCTCGGAGGGCACCTCCAGGGGCCTGCGTGTGGTATGTCTGGCGCCAGCCCAGGCTGGCAAAACGAAGATACTTGTTCAGAGTTGGCTTTCCATCTTTTTAAGCCTAAAATGCGGGTGCGTAGTTTGTTTCCCGTCTTTTTGTTTTTGGCAAAACGAAAAACAAACTCCTAAAATAAATCCCCCTCCCTAAAATGCCATGGGCGTTCTGAGAGACCAAAGACCTCAGTTTGGGACAAATTCGAGGCCGCAGGACCCGATTCGTTCCGCCTGGACCACGTTGCCAATCTGCCGGAGCCGACAACTTCTCTGCAGCTCCTGCGGGTGAGACCATCCCTTGCTTGACGTTGGGTTTGGGGAGCAACAATTTTCAGATTTTAGCAGTTAAGTGGCTGGATTTCAACCACTAGGCCATAATAAGCAAAAATGTAAAATGTTTCCCAACAACGACCATGATCCGCCCTAAACATTGCCGAACGAGGGCCCCCCAATTCATCGTGATGTTGACCCCGTATTAATCAACCCCAGTGTACTGATAGGGGCGTGGAGTTGGCCCCTCCAAAAGTCGTCTGATTCCAACCACATGTCACCGAGGGACACCGGGACCCCTATGCGCATAAACGGGTGAGTTGATTCATATGGGGTCAACTTGTCATGGTTTTGTGGTTGCGTGATGGTTGGTTAACCATGCTTTTGTGGTTGGTTTTGTGGTGGATCACTGGATCACCGCATGGAGTGTGGCAGGGCTTCCAGCACCTCCCATCAAGTGCTGCGATGATCGATGCCCCGATTTCCCATGTTGCAAGTAAACCAACCACACTCAACCACGCAACCATGGCAACATCTGTGCCAAAATACGGTAACATTGTGCGCGGGGGGTCCGTTGTTCCCTAACTTGCAATATATATATATATATATATGGTATCCACCGTAATGTTAAGGGGGTCCGCAATCCCTCTCTCCAGCGCTCACGAAAGGGAATGGAAAACCCATACTGTAAATCGAAGAGGATTCGGGCGCCACTCGGGGGTGCAATGGGCACTTGTAAATGGTTTAAACCTTAAAAAACCAACGCTCTGAATAAAAAGGTTGCAAAATAGACCCCAAGGGTCCACCAGGCGGTCCCCTAGTTCCACGCTTCCGGGCATGCGGGAGCAGCAACACCAACATCCACCTCAACACGTCAGTCCTTAAACGTGGTGCTGTATTTCTCCTCGGCCGAGAAGGAACCGCCGATACGCTGGAAACTCGTTTCACGTCGTTTGGGTGCCCCACATGCCTCTGACAATGTCATCCTGATCTCCATTTTTTAGATAAACAGAGCATCTACAACCATATAAGGGATCCCAAGTGAAACACAAGTTGCAGTAACTAGGTCCTCAGTAGAGAGCTTGGAATACGGGTAACCTTTCTTCTGTAGTCTATTTTAGTAGGGGAACCCTTGCAACCAAAAAAGGGGTGAGAAAGGGTACCTAGCTGGGGGACCTAGATAAGATTAATCCCGCAACCTGCAAAAACGAAATGGATCCATGTAAAGAACCTGCGCGGTGAGCACGTGCTAGCACAGCTCCTGATTTGCCCAAATAGCATCCTTCAGATCTGGGCTCTGGGGACATTGCCATAGGCAAGGGCTTGCCACCCTTTAAAAGCCAACAGGAAATTAGCTGGTTACCTAGTAAATGCGCTTGCCTTACATTCGTTGGGTTATGGTTTGGGGAGGCAAGACAAATTGGCGGCTGCCCACCAATTGTCGGATTCTTTTGGTTTTGGAGGAGACCACATTTGACCAGCGAGTACCGAGACGGAAACCGGGTGAGCTCCAAACCGTACAGGAAAACGCATTTGGGATCGATGGTTCTGGTTCCATGGTGTATTTATTCATGGCAAAAGGATATTCCACCAGAACTTGATGCTTTTTTCGTTGGGTTTTGTGTGGGTTGGGTAAAAATGACACACCCAAGGAGCCCAATACTTGTCACCCCCCCCCCCAAGGCAAGAGAGTCACTTCTTGGGCCAAGGTTAAGCTCATACCGTGGATGGTTGCGAAATCCGCTGCTCGCACCACTGAACCCAGAGTTGAAGCCATTGTTTGTCTCTGGGCTTTGTGTCAACTACCGTGGAGTGTCGCGATCGACTCGACTGGCCAAGGCACCCCTTCCATCACCAGCTTCGCTTGCAGCGCGTTGATGTGGATCACCGCGTCCGCTTTGAACATGAGACGCGGCAGGGCCTCCATCACCTGACGCGCGGGGCATATGGCGATCCCATGTTGGGGGTGGATATTTTGGGGTGGATGAACATCCACTTGCCACCTATTTTGATGTTTATCAGGGGGTACAGGGGTTTGACCCATAGCCACCTGACCCCGACTTCGTGCTTCGAAGGCGACGCGCGGGGGACGCGCTCTGACGCGCTCCTTGCGACGCGCGTCGCGCAGAGACATGTGTTTAGTCGCTACAAGGAAATAGATAAGAGTAAAAAATGGTCGAAAGGGGGAAATAAATGACAATAAATGGTCTAAAGTACAGAGTTGGAGTGGAGCAAAAGCAGCATTGATGTCATTCCGTCAAGCTATCCTGGTGATGTAGTTGAAACAAA
Organism: Effrenium voratum; assembly: GCA_963377175.1. Taxonomy (NCBI): domain Eukaryota; class Dinophyceae; order Suessiales; family Symbiodiniaceae; genus Effrenium; species Effrenium voratum. Next base: position 212,817 of record CAUJNA010000083.1, read on the forward strand.
TCTTCCAAACACATGCAACAGAAAACTTGAATTATTGTTAGATGGATGCCCAAAATGTTGAAACCGCGATTCAAGGGCCTGGGTTTTGGAGGTATGGAGGTTCTATACCACTTAGTGTAAGGGCTACATACCGGCTTGCAAGCGTATATTCAAGTGGTACACACGCATCCATATACCTCCCAAACCCAAACTAGAAAGTGCCCTTGAACCATGGGGGATGTTTACCTGGCGAGCCGCAGCGCATACGCTGGATGCCCCAAGCATCGCCAGGGAGCATGAAAACTGGATCCCTGGTTTACGACAGCTTGCAGTCATTTGCCAGGGTTTGGCTAGGTCCCAGGTGTGGCTCGAATCAACAAATCCGGCGAACCAGCTGTTCTAGCTGTACTGAAACACAGCAACACCAAGAGCCCATCTTGAAGCACCAACCACCCTGAGCAACCTGATTGGCACCAGTGAGATCATCTATGCTCCACCAAGCTGACCTCAAACAATCACCCACGCGAGAAACCAAATCCAGACAAAAACAACAAACAGCTGCAAACACCGGCGCAGCCCCAAAACACGCAAACCAACAAACAAGACAACACCCGGCAGCCAAGAAACAAACACAAAAACAGAAGCAGACAGAGAAAAAACAAAAAGACCACCGCCGGAGGGGCCGGTTTTTTCTCTTATGGATGGATCCAGTTGGCTTTGGTTCGATGCGCCTCCTGCACCGCCAGGCTATCGGACTCCGTCCAGGGGTCGTGCTGTGGCCCCGTGGGCGGCTGCGGGATGCTCAGGAAGTCCTCGTTGGACGGGGACGGGCCCCACCCCCGCGACCCCCCCCCTGGTGGCAGGCGCAAAGGGAGGGCCACCATTTCTTGATGGCTCGTTGGTAGCCTAGGTCCTCCGGTAGAGGTTTGTTAGAATAAGTTGGTACCAACTTTTTTCTGTAGCCGATTTTAGTAGGGGAACCCTCCCCCAAAAAAGGCTAAAATGGCACTACTGGGGACCTAGTAACGGATTCACTTGTTGCGAAACAACAAGGTTTTTCCCTTGGACCCACAAAAAGTGACACTTTTTGCAGTGGGGTCAACCGCAACCAAGACTTGTAGGTACTTGGAAAAAGCCATTTAGGTGTTTTTCAAGACCCCCGCCCCCCCTCCCCCCCCCCAAAAAAAAGAAGAAAAGAAAAGAAAAGAGCAAAAACAAAAAACAACAGTATGTAATGAACGTAAACAAGCATACTTAATACATGTATATAAATATATAATATGTAATGTATATATATATATTTATATTTGGTTTTCCGATGGTTCCCATGTTAAACCACCAAGCAAGGGGGAAGGTTTGTAAGGGGCACCCTCTTGTTCTACTGAATGCTCAGCCATCTTCACAAGTATAATAAACATGCAATACACCAACTAACGTCCTTGCAACCTCCCAGACTCAGCGGCCTTGCAAACAAAACGGCCACCTCGTTTGGTCGATTTTCAAGGGGCCCATCCCCTCAAGTTGAATCGAAGCAACTCTCTGGGAACCTGCGACCTTACCTGAACTTACTTTGTACATTGAACCAGGCGTGGCTTAAATGTTCCTTTAAAGGTGACCCCCGGGTGGGTTTTGCTACTGGACAGGAAGGTACCCCGAAACCAAGTTACTTTCCTGTAGATGCTGCTTCATGCCCACTCCAAAAAGATTACGCGCGAAAAATCAGATGAACAGAAGATTACCCGCGGGAGAAAACAAAAAAACGTTGAGAGCCTCAGTGAGACCCTGAGTGAGACCCTCAGCGGACCGAGTTCCCTATCCCAGGCGCGCAGAAGACCAGCAAACGGCCCTCAGCTCGGAGCTTCACCGCCTCGATCCGACAACAAAGCGCGAGGCGGTAGCCGGAGTAGGGAGGCCGCAGGTTGCAAGTAGAGTCTCTATGACCCCTCTTTCCTAGGGGTCATGACTCCCCTTGATTTTGGGTAACGACCTCATTTTTAAAGGGTCATGGAGACTCCAGGTACTTGCGTGGTGCATTCGCCAAGATAGTGATTTGTTGGCAACTTGGGTTATAGAACCTACCTATAAGTCCAAGTGCAGGTACCCTGGTTGTGAATAGGTTAAAGCCTATGGATAGTAACCACTTCCTAACCTGGCTGAACACGCAAGCAAGGGAATGAAGAAACCGATTCCCTCGTTTACAGGGGTCACTGCATTTCCCCAAATCAATTTACTGATGGTTTCCATTCAAGCGATCGAACAGGGAAATCGAGGAAATCCTAATTCACCAAGTCCTGCCTGTGATGTCTGGAGGGCTCTTTTTTTGGGCGATCCTCTTTGGACGAATTGGCAGGGTAAACCTCGTCGAACAAATGGGGGTATCCACTGCCCCGTTTGGGCATCGTTTCAAGGGAAACCAAGGGAACTTACCCTATTTAGAGACAACACCTTGTGACCCTTTCGTCCATTTTGGGCAAATTCTCCACATGGGACTCCATGTTGCAGAAGACTTGCTTTCGCAAAGATTGTTGAACACCTCCGCCAACCAACTCTTCAAAGAAGAGCCTTCGGGGTGGGCTTTGATTTCCTCCCGAAAAGGGACTCAAGTGACCCTGTCCGAATATCAATCGCTTTGAGCACAGCGACTTCAAGCCTCGAAAAGATGACTTCAAGCGTGGACTGCCCAAAAAGCAGTCACAGTCACAGCTCGAGCGAAACAAAACCCGTGTGCCACTGGATCGACTTACGCTGGATGCCCCTGTCATTCCTCCATTTGCTTAAGTCCCCTCGAAAAAATATAAATATTTCCAGTAGTGATAGATTCCCTTTCAAACCAACAGGGGAAATTGCTTTCTTAACCAAATGGAAGCATTGCAAGTGCACCAACGGCACACACAAAGCCGGGGTATATTCGCTTGCAGGTCTTTGCAGTGACATGTGTGACCTTAGGCCCTCATACCGTTTGGAAACAAATGCTAGGTCCTCCAGTAGAGAGGTTAGAATAAGGGTACGTTTTTTCTGTAGTCTGTTTTAGTAAGGGCCTCCCCCAAAAAAAGGGTAAAAGGGCACTACTGGGGGACGTAGAATGGTTTCTCCACTGCTGTAGGGATCGACCTTTTGCTCAGCTTGAAGCTACCCAGATTGTGGTAGGTAGGACTTGTATGGATCATGGACCAGTAGTCATGTTCTCACCCAATAAAAGCGCTCGACCCGTTTCCATTTCAACCATCCAACCCAAATCGGGCTGCAAAAGTTTGAACTAAGTCGACGCCAGCCTCTGAACGAAGGCAGCGAATGACATTGCAAACAAGTGAATCTGTGGTTTTGGACTAGTCAGTGCTTGGTGGCGATTGATCATCTCCCAAAAAGGTTGAAGTCCAAAGATCCAATAGCAGTTAGCAGCTAAGTAAATGCGCACTGTTGGTTTTCTCTTGAAAACCATCCACAACATGGGAACCCAATTTTTGAGACACGCCCGTAAAGCAAATATAATGATAGGCTTAGTTGTTTCTGGACCCAGAACTACAAGCTGATTCCCTGTTGGAATATTGACTAAACATGGGAACCCAAAAAGGGGAAAGCCGAAAGGTCATCTTTGGTCGATTCGCGTTGGGCAGGGAACCATAGGGAACCCCCCAAAATATGTTGGGTTTCCTTTGGGCGTCCCTTTGAAAGACACGAACAAAGGGTGCCGACCCTAAAAGAGACAAACCTAAAGAAGAGCGCTCCTTTCTTCGTGGAAAAACATCCTTTGGTTTTCGAAAATGGGATCCTCCGATTTCTGTCGACAGTTGAATGTTTGCAGCTCCATATGGGCGTGTCTGTTGTTTGTGGCCCCCCCCAAAAGTGATGGTTTTCCTCTTGGCTTCGCGCTAAAACCCACAAAAACGGGATCGGTAGCTTCAAAAGAAGACAGACCCCATATCGGCTCGGGTACGAGGAAATTACCCCAAGGGAATGGCGATCCCATAGCCCAAGGTGCCACAGTCTTCAGCGTGCTAATGATGGCTGCAGCCTGGCCGTGTCGCGGAAGTGTCGCGGCAACCTGGTTCCTTGACTAGGTCCTCCAGTAGAGAGGTTAGAATAAGGGTACCGTTTCTTTTCTCTGTAGTCAATTTTAATAGGGAATCCTCCCCCCAATAAAGGATAAAAAAACACTACCGGGGGACCTAGACATATCTCGGGGCTCCGAATTCCGAATTCCGAATCGCCAGGTTTCGACGCCCAAGTCTACTAACCGATCCAACCCGCCTTCACCCCAGTGGGGTCCGGATGCATTTGATGGGACCAGGACTGAGAGATCACCACCAAGCTGTCGCCATCGTAGGCCTCCTCGTGTAGGCCACCTGCAGTCGCATCAAAAACCATGCCAAAGGTGGAACTCTAGGTGTGGCTTTTGGAGGTACGGATGGGCTCTCTCTCTCTGCCGTTGCGTCCAGAGGGTCTTGACTCAGTACGGATATAATTTATGACTATACCACCCCACAGTTCAGCGGAAATTTCTAGGTATGGTTTTTCGAGGTACGGATGCCTACAAACCACCAACAGCTTGTGCGGCAGTTGCCTTACGGTGGATGGAAAGGAACCTAAGACTTTGCAAGCCGCCCAACCACACCATGCATTCATGGTAAACATGGCCCCACCCTTAATGGGGGTGGACCGGGGGGGGGGAGGGAAATTTCACATGGACGGGGGGTGCATAGGGCATTTCATTTATTTTGGGGCACTTTGGGGCCTTGAAACCCCCCAAGAAACCAAAGATGCAATACGGCGCAGTCTTCTGCGCAACCAATACGGGGTCCAACTTGTTTCCCTACCGCTTACGCATTTGAGAATCACTCACCGCCGTGCAAAGGAAAAGCACTATTATTATTTTTTTGGGGGGGTCCCTGCAAAAAAGGACACGCCCCTATTGAGAAGTGACAAGGTGATCACGCCTGGGGCCTCGCATAGGGCCCCCCCCCAATCTCAATATACGGCCCCTGATCCAATCGGGTCTCTTTGGGGGGAAAGTGGCCAGATGTGGGTGGCTCGTCTTAGATCTTCTTTCGAGGGTACCCCTTTTGGGTGGTTTTGAAGGACACCAAAAGAAAAACCTCCACACTGTCCACCAAGATTCACTCGGGGACATGTCCTTTTAATGGCTCAGGTGATCAACTCCCCAAACCACCAATCCAAACCACCAACTAAGGGTTACCTGAACATATGTTCTGATTAAGGTTCAAATTTAGTCTGCTCCATGGACAGACTAAAGTTGAATCTTGCGGAAAAAAAAAGAAAACAAACAGAAGTTCAAATTCAGTCTTCTCCAAAGAAAGACACGCAAAAAAAAGGAAGCTAGAGCGCTACCTTTGCCGCCCCAAATTTGTGTCGGATCCCGTTTTTGCCAATGCCAAATGCCAAATGCACAGCCGAGGCCACGGATGTCTTGACATCTCGGCCACGGGATCGGCAGGTTAAAGAGCGCCGTGTACGGCACCAGCCGCGCCTGCCGTGTCAGCCGCGTGGATGGCGCATGGAGGGCGAGTGGAGGGCGATGTGGGGGGGGGCCGCAAGGGGCTGGGCACGTATCCAATGCCCCCCTTTTGTTTTCTTCCTTTTTTGATTTTTGCGGGGTCTGTCTCACAGGAAGCCCAATTTTGGAGGTTGTATAGCAAGCCTAAAGGAAACCAAGCAGTTTTGAGGCTCACTCATAGTGCAGGAAATGAAGTCACAAACCTCCTGATATACCGCGAGTTTGCCATGGTTTTTGTGGTTCGGTCTAGATGCCCACATGTTGCAAGCAAGGGTGCCTGAGCACACCCTAGAGACCAAAGCAGAACCATGAACAAATTACCAGTTTGGGCCTAGGCGTGGTCCAGTCTGCAAAATCTTTGATGCCATGCCAGGGGACACATCTGTAAAGATCTGTGAATACCCCTTGGTATCTGTAAATATCTGTGAATGTCTGCTAAAGATGCCTCTTGGTATCACACAACAGGGAAGCATCATGTCACGCAGGTTGAAAGGTGCACCTGCGTTAGACATTCCCGCGTGAAACTTGGCGGTCATTCATTTAGGCAATGTCCAAGGGGTTAAAACATACAAGCAACCATAAGGGGGGTGCGGGCCAATTACAATCGACCCTAGAAAACACGGACCTTAGCTAAAATCCACACAGGGATTTGAAAGCAAGAGTTCAAATCCGGTCGATTCGCTTTGGGCGAGTAAGGGAATTTCTGAGGTGCCTTCATGGTTGAGCTCAATTTAGCTCCAGAGTTGCGGCGATCCAAATGGCATGTGCCATTCGGCATCCTGCTTTGATTTGCCCCCCCCCCCGCCCAAGAGGGTCCACATAACTCCCCTGAGCACATTTTCCGGAGATCCCCAAACCGGAAATAAGGAAACTAAAGGACATTGATGGGTCGTCGCTCGTACCCAAAAAGGTCTCTTTGAGGGGGACCTTGCTTTTGAATCCAAACCGGAAAGTTACGACATCCGAACCAGAACTTTGAGTGGTGCTAACTCGCATACGAGCTACCACTTTGCCATGTAGACGATGCCAAAGTCCCTTTTCCGGACAACTGTCCTCTCTTTGCGAAATCCCTCGAAGAAAAACAAGCGGCTTATCGCGCTTGCGTCTTGCGTCTTGCAACCCATTGCGAGCGCCACATTCCTTGAAAAATGGGTTGCCAAGCCACAGACCAAGTCTAGTCTACACTCTCTTCCACTTTTCCTGCTTCAAATGCCCCTGAAAAAATACCTTGAAGAACCAGGGGTTCTCCATCAAAAAAATCGCCAAGCGATCCCTGAGACGTGCTGACCCGTCCATAAAATGCAGAAGCTGAGGTGGTATCCTCAACATCCGGAAGTCCCCTGGATCTGAAAGCTGCCCCAAACCGCCCCAGAGCCTGGGCACAGGATTTGATTGCTTTCAGCTGTTGGGAAACTAGGTCTTCCAGTAGAGAGGTTAGAATAAGTTGGTACCAACTTCTTTCTGTCATCATTTTTAGTGGGGGAACCCTCCCAACCAAACAAGTTGGAAAGGGCACCGATCGCTGGGACCTAAACAACCCACACCTCTGTGTAGAGTCCCAAAATCGTCAGCGGCTTCCGCACCCGAGCCCCGCGGAAAGCTTCCCCGCGGTAGGTCAAGTTTTTTCTGCTTTAGGTTTGCAAACTGTGCGCCCTTGTTTGGGGGCCTCATATCCGCTTCGGCTGAGCGATGGCCCGGCACGTACAAGCAAGCCCCGCGGGGAAAAAAAAGAAAAAAAGCGGGCCGGCTTTTAGCCGCGCCTCCCGGGGTAACCGCCAGTGCGGATCCAGTGGCATGCGGCCCGCTGGCCCCTATTCCGTCTCGACCAAATGAGCTCTAGTTGCCCCTGATGGCGCTGATGGGACCCGGAAGTCAGTTGGGTGATGATGACAAACAAAAAGATGACATGGGAAATCGCGGCCATTCTTTTGGTTGGGTCAAACCAAAAACAAATGGTTCTGCGCAAATAATCTTGGTACAACTTAAAGAACATCGTTCGAGCCTACAGGTAGCCCCGGATGGGACCCCGGATTTAAGTTGGGTGATCACCTTTTGGCACCTTTACGGAAAGCCAAAGGGTCAGAAGGTCGATCCGCTTTCGAGTGAAAGGAGAGCAAAGGCCTGAGAGAGAAGATAGGGGTTATGGGGATTCTCTCGGGATGCATGATGCGGTGCACAAAAAGCAAGGGCTCAAATCCCCTTTGTGGAACCTGTCTCATGACCGACAGGAAGGGCCGGTGAGCATGTGACAGGCTTTCGTCTGTTGAGAGGATGGTGAACATGAAATTCCCCTGAACAAACCCCTCCATTTGCTGAAGTCCCCTGGAAAAGAATCAACAAAGTTCCAGTAGTAACATGGTTTCCCTTTAAAACCAACAGGGGAAAAATATATATGTATATCTTAGCCAAAATGGAAGAGCCTCTTCTTGCATTCCTGTTCGTTGCCGTCATGGCGATCTGTAACAGCTTGGCTCTGAAGCCCCCCCCCCGCCACCAATTTCCACTCCACGTTCGGAGGTGCGCCCTCTCAGGGTGGCAAGTCTTGAGCCAAAGATGCCGGCGGAGTTTTTCGAGTCGACGCGGCAAAGAGCTGCCTGGCGCTGAGTTTCGGGTGTACCACTCTAGTGGCTCAAAGAACCCGTGTATAGCCTCCCATAGCTGGACAACCACGGCCAGATGCCTGCACCCCTTCGAAAAGGGGCATTGGCTCTTCAGAAGCAAAGACAAATCCAACAGCCGAAACAGGCCACCTTTGGGGGAAAAAAACCTTTGCACTTGAGTGACCTCATTCATGCGAATCCACGCTGGTGAGGAGCAGCTTGCTTCGTCGACAGTTTGTATAGTTAGTGCCTGCCTCCGCCAACGCGCTGGTTGGCTTGTAGAGAAAGGTGAGAAGGGACATATACTCACTTGCTGAGTGGATGGCCCAAAAAAAGTTCAAACTATATATTTACCACTAAAATGGTCCAAACCCAAAAAGTTTAAATTTCATGAACTCAGGAAGTGAGTAGAAGACCCCCTCGTTCAACACACCGATCCCGACATGGCAATGCCGTCACACAGATTTGTGCACCTTTAACCCACCTCTTCGCCTGGGTCTGGAGTCGGTTTTTTTTTGCCTTCTGAAAGATAGGAAGCAGTATCCTGAAACCAGTCAAGGGAGAATATCTATGTAACCTGCTGCAGGTACCGTGGCACCTCTTGAAATAATTGTATAACCTCTAGCCTAGCCTTGGGCGAAATTCAATGAACAAGCAAACGTGTTTGGTTTCAACCATGGCTCCAAGTGCGATGTCTCAATGTCGCAACCAACCGTAGAAGCTTCCGACTTCCGACTGTCAGGCTTTTGCTTGAGGCCGGGACCTCAAACTCGACGACCCCGTCGTCCGATACCTCTGCTCTCCATGTAGCTTTGTGACTGCATACGTCAACAGGGGGAACCAAAAAAGGGTGGGGTTCCCTCTAAACAGCCACCAAAGCATTGCTTTCACTCAACAAAAGCACAAACACCATGGCGTGCAGGCCGCTTTGAGCCGAAACTTGCGGAAATGCATCGTCGGCCCCGCTGTTGCTTGACAATCACGAGGGAAACATGGTGGGTGTCCCCAGTGAAGCCCGGTAAAACCTCCAATTTGTTTTGCTGGAATTTTGGTAAATCTTTGCCAAACTTCCAAGTGTTACAGGTTTATGTGATGCTCAACCTGTTTGGCTCAACATTTCAGGATCCCCTTTTGCGGCCGCCAAACCAAAAGGCGACTACAAAGGTAAGCTCGGCTGGCAACAGAGTTGTGTCTGCTTGGGTCAAACTGACCTCATCCAAATCTGTGGGAATTGACTTAACACGAGTGTGAGCCTTCGCCTTCCTAAATGTTTTTTCAGAAGCTCCCAACAAGCTGAGCAACGGAGTCAGCGCTGGTGCTAAATAGGTGTCTGGAAAAGACGAAGAACTATTCATCCGCTTTCAGATTCCAGTTGGGAACGTGAATTCATTATGGGCTGACACCTCCGATCGCTTGTTCGTTTCCTGCAACAAACATATCGTACTACCTCTACTGGTGATAAATTCCTTTTAAAATCAACATGCCAATAATAATAAAAATACATTTTTCTTTAAGCAAATGGAGGCAAATCATTCAGCACCCAGTGATCCTTTACCGCCAGCTGTCCGGTCGGCTTCTAAGTGGCACGACTGGCGACCTTGTGCCGCTGGATCGAATTCCGAGAGCTTCAGGCGTGGAAGCTGAGAAAAGGGTGGCTCAAATGCGAAAAAGGTGGGTTAAATGGAAAGCCAACCCCATTTTTTTACTAAAAACCACTAAAAACTTGGAATCGAATGGCTGGGAAGCACCAAGTATCTGTGAATATCTGTCATTTGTTGGCAGTCATTGATTTAGGCATTGTCCAAAGGGGGGGGGGTTAAGGGCAAATTGCAATCTCAGTTGCACCTTAAAAGCCAGACAAGAAAGGTGAACCTTTTGGGGCCATGACTAAACAGGGAACCCAAAAAGGAGAAACGACAAGGCCAAAAGCTCGATTCGCTTTGAGCAAACGAGCCGTGCCGACCGTTGAAACATGGCTTAAGTCATTTCCGATCGAGCGGATTGGCCAAGCAAGGAAGCTGCAAAGAAGTCCAAGCCCAAAAAGTATCGAGTCCAGGAACTCAGGGAGTGAGTTCATGAACAACACAGAAACATCTTGTGGATCCAGGACATTTGTTCAGATGACCAGCTTTAAACAAAAAACACCCAGCATCCTCTGCCTCGTGCCCAGGAAGCCGCTCTTGAAAACCACCGCCTAGTGGCAACTCTTGAAAACCACCCGCGCCGCGAAGCTGACACGCTTGAAACCTCACCTAGGTCCTCCAGTAGAGAGGTTAGACTAAGGGTACCAACTTTTTTCTGTAGTCTATTTTAGTAGGGGAACCCTCCCCCAAAAAAGGGGAGAGAAGGGCCGTGGGGACCTAGTGACAATCTTCGTAACAGCTGGCCAGCTGTTTCACCATGGTGCGAATTCAATGTTCAAGGTCGTTTGGTCTGAGTTGGGTCGCTGGCAGTCGGTTCGAGCTAAAACCTGGGGAATTGTGCCAGAGATCTGGCGCGAAGCCCTGCAGCTCAAGCTTCGCATAACTCAGCTGGCCATGGGTCAAAAGCCAAACCGTCCAGTGAACATCCGATTCAAGCCAACCACTAAAATAGGTTCTAAAAAGGGTGGTTCACTTACCCCAAAACGGTACCATTGGTTTTGACCCACCAGGTGGCTTTGAACGGATCTCCATGGGCCCTCAAATGGCCACGCTGTCTTGTTGGCTGCGGAAAAATAAACACCCGAAACGGGGCTCTCCATGCTCCTGGGCTCAGAATGGAGGCTTGGCCAATCCGAATTTCCATAATCCCAGGCAAGCCACAAAGGCGACCGGTTCCTTGCGTAGCCGCAGGTAAGAATTGAGGATTACCCTTTGAACAGCCCCAGTTTCAAAAAACTCTGTGGGAAATGACAGGCTGACACTTTGATCCAGGCATCTTTGCAGGGCCCACGAGTTATGATCGGATTCAGGAGCACTAAACATTTCCAAGTATAATGCGACCGTTCGAAGCCTTGGCTAGATATGAACAGAAAAAACAACAGCAAACGGCGAAAAGCTAACACATCGAAGCTTGCCTTAGCATCCACACAAAGACCACCATACGGCAAAGGGCTGATTTGCTTTGAAGTGGAAGGATGGTTACGAACTCGCCTGACAAAGTCCTGGAACTTTGATTTACAACCAAAATGGTTCAAACCCAATAAGTGACTAAAGTTCCGTTGCCAAACCAAGTCTGAACTTATGGTCCAGCCCCCAAAAACCACTAAAATCCAGGATCTCGGGAAGTGAGTAGGGGTCTATTTCCAATACTGTGGGTGGACGAAATCCTGCACCACTTGGAAACCATTGTTTGTTGGTATTTACGCGGGAATCATCATTCCATGGTTTCTTAGGGGGTGCAGGATTTCGTCCATCCACAATATGACCTAGGGCTGGTTTGAAGGCAGTGGAAGCCTTCTCGGGTCTTTGGATGGCCGAAGACATCTCACCAACTCCAAACCTTCCGTTTGGTTAAGACCCCTGGAGAAAAAAATCATCCGGTAGTGATAAATTCCTTGTAAAACCAACAAGGGAAATTAGAAAATAATCATAAGCGAATGGAAGAAACACTGACATGGGTTCTCAACATACCCTTAACCCTGCCCGGATGGGACCCAGAAATAAACTGGGCTGTTCAAACCGGGGGGTTGGCCAATCCTAATGCAAAATCCCTATAGGGAAGCCACTTGAATGGGGACCCCTTTCGTAACCCAAGGTATGGACTAAGGATTACCTTTGAACAGCCCGGATAAAAAGTCAACCTTTCGAAGCCATGACTAACAAATGGGAACCTCAAATTGGGAAACAAACAGGTCATAAAAAGGTCGACCAAAGAAACACAAAGGACCTGTTTATAAAAGGTTAGCCTTTTTTGACCTCTACTAAAAATGGTTCCCAACAAGGGAAAACCAAAAGGTCAAAAGGTCGATTCGCTTTGAACGACTGAGAAATTAAGACTCGCGCCAGGGGACCGATTGAGTCTTTCCACGGGCCGCTGGATTTCTTGACTTTTCCCGGTTCGGTGAGCCTGCAAAAAGAAGCTCACGGACAAGACCAACTGTATTAACAAAAAACAAGTCAGCCCAAGAAAAACAAGTCAACCCAAGAAGTCAAGCCAAGAAGTCAAGCCAAGAAGTCAACCCAAGAAGTCAAGCCAAAAAGTCAACCCAAGAAGTCAACCCAAAAAGTCAGTCAGCCCAAAGAAAACAAGTCAACCCAAGACGTCAACCCAAAAAAGTCAACCCAAAAAGAACTGAATTTATTTTTTACAAAAAGATGACGATTGATTCCGAAACGGACCTCAGGCGCCTCAGGGAGTGAGAACATGTTCAGAATGCAAGTTTCCGAACTGCGTCAGAGCTCTCCGCCATGGACAAAGAGCTCTCCTGAGCGGCGAAGGGGATGTAAACCCTTCCTCTGGGCCCCGAGATGTCCTCTTCTGCTTTGGACAAATCACCTTTTGGGCCAATCTAAAGTGAGCCTCCTTTTGATGTTCCATGGGAAAATCTAGTCCGCCCTTGCATGAAGGACAGCTGCCATGCACGCCAAATCGGTTTCCCCGTGTCAGAACCAACGCCCGAAGTGCAGATTGTTCCGCTTTTTTGGCCGTCCTTTCTCGCAAAAGGTTTGAATACCCAAGTCGCGGGCAGTGCCCCATGATAGGCTTTGTGTGCTTCTTGTCACAGAAAATGAGTACCTGGACCATGGCACCTGAAAGACAATATCCATCTGTAAGGGTCTGTTGCGGGGTCCAGGTACATCCAAAAGCTTCATTCTCACAACTCGTTCTCTGGTACATGACTTGCTGAGTCGACTGGCGAAGCTTCCCCAACCTTTGTTGGCCATTGGCCATGGGAGAAAAAACAGTAGGCGCCCGTCTTTGAGAGCTGATTCTGAAGGGAAGATCGACCTTTCACCCATTTGCTGAAATGATTATGTTGTTTCTTTGACTCTGCTGGTGTTGAAAAGAATCCATCGCCACTGGTACGATAGGGGGTTTGGCGGCTTCGAAAGCTTCCATTTGCTTTCGGATACATGCCCGGGAAGAAAATTCCAGTGGTGATAGATCCCCTTCAACACCAGCAGGGGAAAATAAACAAACATATTCATTTCTGCAAATGGGTGAAAGATCAACCCCTATCGTACCCGATTCTACAAGCAAACCCTCTTGATACTGTGGATGGACGAAATCCCACACCACCTAAGAAACCCTGGAATGATGATTCACCTGTAATTACCAACAAACAATGGTTTCAATCGTGGTTTCCAAGTGGTGCGAAATGGATTTCGCAACCGTCCACAGTAGGTGACTTTGGATGGGAAGTAGCCTCAAGAAAAGGGGCCGCAACTGAGAAGTCTGCTAGGTCCTCCAGATTTGAGAGGTTTGAATAAGGGTACCATGTTTTTCTTCTGTAGTCTATTTTAGTAGGGAACCCTACAAAATTCTGACTAGGTCCTCCAGTAGAGAGGTTAAAAGCAGGGTACCAACTTTGTAATCACTGTAGTCTATTTTAGTAGGGAACCCTCCCAACCAAAAAAGGGGTGAGAAAGGGCACTACTGGGGTACCTAGGTTATACCCCGAATCGACTAACCACTTACCCTGGTGCCCTAAAGTATCGAAGCCAGGTGCTGGAAACCTCGATCTTGAGACAAACCCAAATGGGGAACCCTGTGGACCTAGTCTGAGGGCGTTCCCCTCTGAAAGTGCTAAATCCCCCCTAAAACCAAGGGGATTGATGGTTCATCCGGGGTCAACATTACCCTCAAAAAAACACGGGGGCCGCAGCTACGTCCGGCTCTCCCACCGCACCGAAGCGATTGGAACTCTCCGGTGCGGCTTCGGCACGCGCGGACTCCGCAAACTCCACCAAGGGCATCACCTTACCAGAGCCGTGATCGTTCGATCGCGCGCGTCTAGTGGGGGGGGGGTGAGCAACTGGTCGTTTTATGTGGGGCATCGAATTTGAATTGGACTCCCCAAACCCCAAGAAGCGGTTGTTTTTTGCTCCGCAAGGTTGAAGGAAACCCCAACAAGTTGTTGTTGTTTTATTTTGGCATTGCCTTGCAGAATTCCTGGTAGCTCCTTAGCTCCTTAGCACCTTCTTTGGGAGCAAGTTTGGATACCCCAGCTCCTTGGCTCTCTTCCAGCCACCAGCTAGTCCTTTTTGTTTCTTTTTGGGGGGGTTGCCCAAAACGGACACTCATCGGGGCTTGTGAGGCGTTGTCACTGGAACTTTCAGGTATGGGTATTGTACAGGTATGCTTTGGGCCATATGCCACTCAAACGCAGCGGTATCTACGGGTAAAAGCACCCATAGCTCCGAAAGGCTGCAGCTCAAAAACATGTACCAAAACGGCGCCTTGGTAAATTCCATAGACTAACACCTGCGTAAGCCTAGCTCTTTAATTTTGAGCCATACCCATTCCCCAGCCTGAAACCATACCCCAGAGGGTCCAAGTACCTTCTAAGGAGGTACTTAGACCCCCTGTTTACTCCCCAAAAGCCATCCTCAGGAGGAACCAAGGGACCCTCTGGGTACCTGGAAATGCCGCGGCTTGGATCCCGTTCAAGCAAGGGGCGAAGTCCTCCACCACGCGGTGACCGCCCTTCTTGGCTTCGATCCACATCAGCTCGCGCCTCAAAACGAGGCGCTCCAAGGACTTGGAGCGTCGGTGGCTTCGGAGTGGGACCCAGAAACTTCCATTTGCTTCAGCCCGCTGGAAAAAATGTCCAGTAGTGATAGAGGATGATAGAGGGACATATAAAAATATGTGTATATATATACCCAGGGCTTCCCAGTTACTTGTATAGTAGGTAACTGGGCTCCAGCGACGGATTTGGCGGAACTAGGGCCGGTTACCTGTTTTTTAGGTAACCAGCGTAGGGGGGCAAATTGGTTCCTTTTTGAGAGTTGATGTGCTGTCGCCTGAGCTTACGCGCGGGTCGGCATAGTGTTGGTGAGGGTTGATTTACGGCAGGCGCTGGGCTGGTTTAGGGCTGATTTGAGGGCCGTTTAAACCTTTTTAGGTTTTGGATGACATTGAGTTCAAGATTGGCTTAGGATGTATTCAATTTGGATTTAGGGCTCGCGGAAATCTAGATGGCTCATAGCATAACTTAGCCCTTTTATGCTTCACAACTCAGAAATACACACACACACAGCATTGTTCCATGGAGTTTGGAAAGACGTCGCTGCAACTAGAGTGAGTAGTGTACAGCGCATATATCTCAGGGCAATAATTAAATATCACAGTCCCCAAAAACTACAACTTCTACAGCAACCATAGCCGGTTAATGCCGCCTCTCAAAACAACGTTCAGTTATTTACAAAACAAGTTTATATTTGGAGGCAACAATCGTAAATGTATGTAGACATATTTCTCACCGAAGTGACTGGGCAAACCAGATAACCGCAGCTGCCTACAAAACACCCGCCACAGTCGCACAACACACACAACAAATCAGATCCGCGCACACACACACACACACACGCCAAAAGAACCCCGACCATACTTGCACATTGCGCAGCAAATGAGAAGCAACCCAAGCAGCTAAGCAACTATGATAACCACACTCATGCCGCACACACCAACAAAACTTGCACACCCTTCATCACCCGCTAGAACCACACACTCCAATTCGCCACAATCAAGCACCACACAATACGTGATGAACATTCCTGTCAACAAGCAGCCACTCACCACACAACAAGTCACAAACACACGGACCGGCTGAGTACCTGCCAAAATCACATACCACACAACAAAACATAATCACACCTGCCAACTGAACACCGATCACATTCACACATCACACAAGCAAACCGTCAGCACCCGGGCCAAATGCCTACAGCCAGCGACCACACAACAAACAAACAACCCATTCGCCAGGTGAACACTCGCCAAACTAACGAACCATACAGCAAACTCAAAATGCACGGCCACCAGCTGAAGACCCGCCATACTCGCGTACCTAGTCGCCCTCTGAATACACCCATAATTTCACATGTGATGAACACCCGCTAACAAAGCACCCATCGCAGTCACGCACCACGTGACAAAGTAGAACAACTCACGGCAACTGAGCACCCTGCACACTTGCGTAGCACACAACCAATGATAAGCACGCCAGCCACCTAAGGCACCGCGCAACGGATGAACTGAACACGCGCCAACAGGCGCAGTCATACACCGTGCAACCAAGTGACAACCACACCCGCCAACAAAGCACTCGCTTGAGTCACACACCGCATCAACACATAACAAACAAACACGCCCGAACGCCAGCCATACTCACACCGCGCACAAATGACAAGGTTAAACACCTGCCACACTTACGCACCACGTCACAAACGCCACGCCCACGCCCCAACTAAGCGCCTGCTAGAGTCACTCACAACACAAGAAAGGGCGCTGGCACCGGCCAACTGAGCGCCAGCTACAGCCAAACACCACATAACGAATGAATAAGCACACTTGCCAACTAGGCACCGGCCATGCTCATGGAACCACACAGCACATTTCAAGCACTCGGGCCAACTGAGCAGCCGCCACACCAATACACTGCACAACAAATGAGCAACGCACGCCAGCGACAAACGCAATGACAAGTGCTGCATCAGGAAAACCTTGCCAGCGCAAGAAGGGCGAATCCGGAACCGTTAAAAAAGGCCCGGAACCGTTAATCCGAAGCAGCGAGCTGGCTATGCAACAAAAAAGCGGTCTACCAGCCAAGACTTATACACATGTTAATGATTCCAGGTAAATTCCAAGGCACAATTGCAACAACCTGAGGTTATTCAGCCGAGTCCGTAACACAATCCTGCGCAGGGTTGAGGTTCGAGGGGAAGTTCGGGCTCGTGTTTTGCGACGATCGGTTTCAATTTCATTCGGGTTCGGCGTTGACCTGATTATTTGGGGGGAACAGCTTCAGGCGCATGGTGTGTCGTGGGTTAGCTTGCCGGGTGTTCAGTTGGCGGGCGCAGCGCTTACTTGCCGCTAGATTCACACTAGATTCACCCCAAATTTCCATTGTACTTGAAAAAATGCTGGAACCCACTGTTTTCCTCATGAAAGTCATGGAGCACGCGGTTTTTCACCAAATTGGGCCCGATTTTCCCTCTAACGGTTCCGGTCCCTACCTAACGGTTCCGCCCCCTTTTTTAACGGTTCCAGGCCCCTTTTTAACGGTTCCGGGCCCTTTTTAACGGTTCCAGTTTCGCCCTTCTTGCGCTGGCAAGGTTTTCCAGATCCAGCACTTGTCATTGCGTTTGTCGCCGGCGCGCGTGGCTCATTTGTTGTGCGGTGTATTGGTGTGGCGGCTGCTCAGTTGGCCCGAGTGCTTGTAATTTACTGTGTGGTTCCATGAGCATGGCCGGTGGATAGTTGGCAAGTGTGCCTATCTATTCGTTATGTAGTGTTTGGCTGTAGCTGGCGCTCAGTTGGCCGGTGCCAGCGCCCTTTCTTGTGTGGTGAGTGACTCTAGCAGGTGCTTAGTTGGGGCGTGGGCGTGTCGTTTGTGACGTGGTGCGTGAGTGTGGCAGGTGTTTAGCCTTGTCATTTGTTGCGCGGTGTGAGTATGGCTGGCGTTCGGCGGGCGTGTTTGTTTGTTATGTGTTGATGCGGTGTGTGACTGAGGCGAGTGCTTTGTTGGCGGGTGTGGTTGTCTTTGGTTGCACGGTGTATGACTGCGGCGGATGCGCGTTGGCGCGTGTTCAGTTCATCCTTTGCGTGGTGCCTTTGGTGGCTGGCATGCTCATTATTTGTTGTGTGCTATGTAAGTGTGCAGGGTGCTCACTTGGCGTGTCCCTACTTTGTCACGCAGTGTGTGACTGCGGCAGGTGCTTTGTAGGCGGGTGTGTTGATAACTTGTGTGAAATCATGGGTTCATCCAAAGGGAGTGTTTCAACATGTATTATAGCATTTGAGTGTGGAGGTGGTGTGCTTTGATAATTCACTGTAGGCACGCGCCTGTGGTGGGTCTTCAGTTGATAGCCGTGCATTTTGCGCTTGCTGTTCGGTTCGTTAGTTTGGCGAGTGTTCAGCTGGCGGATGGGTTGTTTGTCTGTTGTGTTGTCGCTAGCTGTAGGTATTTGGCCCGGGTGCTGATGGTTTACTTGTGTGATGTGTTCAGTTGGCAGGTGTGATTATGTTTTGTTGTGTGGTATGTGATTTTGGCAGGTACTCAGTCGGTGCGTGTTTGTGACTTGTTGTGTGGTGAGTGGCTGCTGGATGAATCCCGAATCCGAGGATGGGGCCTTCCCAGTCCCGAATCTCGAATCTCAAATCCCGAATCCTGAATGCGGATGGGGGCTTCCCAGTCCCGAATCCCGTATCCCAAATCGCGAAATGTGACTCGAGTCCCGAATCCCGAATCCCGAAACCCGAAAATGTGCTTCGAGTCCCGATTCGCGAATCCCGAATTCCGAATCCCAAAAATGTGATTCGAATGCCAAATCCCGTATCCCGAAATGTGATTCGAGTCCCGAATCCCGAAGATGTGCTTCGAGTCCCAAATCGCGAATCCCGAGCTCAAAATCCCCAAAATGTGATTCGAAATCCCGAAAACGTGATTCGAGTCCCGAATCCCGAATCCCAAAAATGTGATTCGAGTCCCGCATCCCGAACCCGAATCCCGAAAATGTGATTCGAGTCCCGAATCCCGAATCCCGAACATGTGATTCGAGTCCCGAATCCCGAACATGTGATTCAAGTCCCGAATCGCGAATCGCGAATCCCAAAAATGTGATCCGAATGCCGAATCCCGAATCCCGAAAATGTGATTCGAGTGATTCGAGTCCCGAATCCCAAATACCG
Organism: Effrenium voratum; assembly: GCA_963377175.1. NCBI lineage: Eukaryota > Dinophyceae > Suessiales > Symbiodiniaceae > Effrenium > Effrenium voratum. Next base: position 231,747 of record CAUJNA010000083.1, read on the forward strand.
AATCCCGAATCCGGAAAAAGTGCTTCGAGTCCCGAATCGTGAATCCCGATTTCCGAAGAATCCCGAATCCCGAAAATGTGATTCGAGTCCCGAATCCCAAATACCGAATTCCGAATCCGGAAAAAGTGCTTCGAGTCCCGAATCGTGAATCCCGAATTCCGAAGAATCCCGAATCCCGAAAATGTGATTCGAGTCCAGAATCCCGAATCACGAAAATGTGATTCGAGTCCCGAATCGCGAATCGCGAATCCCGAAAATGTGATTGTGATTAAATCCCGAATCACGAAATTGGCAGCGACCTCCGGATCGCCACTCATCCCCACCCAGCATACAAAGGGCAGATATGCACCACGAACAGCTTGCTAACAGGCATAACCTGGCACGCCAGCAGGCTTCATGGCAAAACTAATGCATGGCTTTCAAGGTTTCTATTCCGGATCCCCCGACCAAGCGGATTTACCAAATTCAATGCGCCATGGATCTCCCAAACCTGTTTTGCATTGAACACATGACACAATCCGGATCCAGCCATGATTTTATTGCTGTGTGTCTCAAACACACTTCTATCAACAGTGAAAACATGCTCCTCATTGATTGCATGCATTGCTTTGAGCACCAAAATCCTATTAAGGGCTCTGAATGCACCAGTCGCACAACCCGACAACGCAAAATATACTGTTTTGGGTCTGTTTGAAGTCTGTTTGGCCCGGTTCCTGGAACCAAGTTCTATGACCCTGCTATAGCGGGAACCAAGCTGGTTCCTGACATATAAGTTACCGGAAGCCCTGGGTATATATATATATATTCTTAAGCAAATGGATGGAAATCAAAGGTGATCAGGATGTGAACCCGCCCCAAAACACAGGGTAGGGGGTCACAGGGTAGGGGGTCCATGTTGAAGGGGGGCATGCTCTTGGCAAGGCGGAACGTTGGGTCTTGGTAAATGGCTTTCACGGGGTTTCCCCGTTAAGGGAAGCGACTGAAAAGACCTATGAGGGGCTAATAGGCTTCCTTATTTTTGCGGGGTCCCCTCTTTGCCTGTGAACCCTAAGAACCATGGGTTACCAACTTGTTCTGTCTATTTTAGTAGGCAAACCCTCCCCCAAAAAAGGGGAGAGAAGGGCACCTAGCCTAGCTGGGGGACCTAGTTTATACCACTCCAAAGTTCAGCAGGAATTTCTAGGTATGGTTTTTCGAGGTACGGATGCTTACAAACCACCAACAAGCTTGTGCGGCAGCTTGCTTAAACTGGAAAACAAACACCTAGTTCCAGCAGTGATGGGTTCCCTCTAAACACCAACAAGGGACAGTAAAGAAACTATTCTTAAGCAAATGGATACAAGGGTGCTGGGGAGGTAAACCAACTCTCCCGTAAGATCTGCAGCTCGTCGGGCCCCAGACCCCTTGCTGGCCGCTTGGATCTTGCCCTTGGTCGCGCGAAAGTCCACGACCTGAAGGAGATGGATGCGGCTGAAGGTTGACTAGCCAGTTCATGAATAGGGGCTTTTGGCGCCTCCAAAACTCCAATAGTGCTTGATTCCCTCCTACTGTTGACCCCAGATTTTAATGAACCAACCAGTTTATGATTAGAAGGAACTCCAGTCGTGATAGACTCTCTTTAACCCAACAAGGAAAAACAAACAAACATATATGTTGAAGCAAATGGAAGCTAGATTCCCTCCTACTGTTGACCCCAGATCATCAACCAACCAGTGTATTAATAGGGGGGGTGGCGTTTGGCCCCTCCAAAGTGGTCTGATTGCTCGCATTTCACCCAGGGAAAACCCCATATTGATAACCTGGGGTTATCTCATATGGGGTAAACATCAACCCAGAAAGGATGCATTTGAACCCGTACCACACCGAACCAATGGACCAAGCACCACCAAAAAAGTCAGTCCCTCTTCTCTTACGACATCTTTGGGGAACCATCAACTTAGTCGAGGCTTTTGGGGTCATGCACGCTCAAGCAGCGATTTCAATGGAGACAAAGCACCAGCAAGTTGACCAACTGGGAGGATAATTCCTGTGTTATAGCTAAATTAGCCTTGGGGTATACAGGGCTGGTCCACCTGGAAGGATCATACACGACCATTATACTAGGCTGGAATTAGAACCCCGGCAAAAAACATATTTTTTGCCTGGTTAGTGGAAAACAAAGGGGCCCCAAAAAGGCAAAAAAAAAAAACAAAAAGGGGAGCTACTTCTGGGGAAGCATAATGATTGCTAAGCCATGGCCTTTAGGCCTTGTTTGGCCCCTGAGTTTTGACCATGGCTCCATGGTCGACATGAGAATTGCCTCCAGATTTGAGAGGATAGAATAAGTTGGTACTATTTTTTCTGTAGTTTACCTTAGTAGGGGAACCCAAGAACCCAAAAAAGGGGAGAGCAGGGCACTACTCGGGGACCCAGCTCTTCTTTGCGGCCAAAAAGAAACCCTGCAAAGCACCTACACTAATCCAAACCAGATAGGGGGACCCCGAGAACATGTGCCGCACATGTCAGGGATACGACAACGAGGCCCTGAACAAGACTCCGGCCCGGCCGGAAGTTGCTGAACTTCGGAGGTGTTAAAGGGACCCTCACTCCCTGATCCTCTGAGGTCCTAAGTAACTGCCCCAACTCTTTACGGCTTTGGGTTTGGTTCTTGCGAAAATGTGAGCGTTGCCATCAAAATAGTCCAAACCCAAAACGTGACTAAAGTCCACGAACTCAGGAAGCGAGGACATGGAACACCAAACGGCAACAAAACAAGCGGGAATCTGCAGAACAAATAGATCAATCGAGATTCGGGCACCGTTCAGAACCCTGGAATGCTTCGATTCCGGAACGTAAATACCTGACAATGCTTGTTTCTACCCTTTCTGTGGATGGACGAAATCCTTTTAACCCTAGAAATATGCTTTCAGCCATGGTTTCCATTAGTGTGAGACTCGCGGATTCGGTCCATTCACAGTAAGGCTTGGCAACCTCCAACCGCGAACCCAGACGCGCCTCATCATCTTCGACCAGTGCTATGGCCACCTCAAGTCGAATGCTCGGCTTCGGCCGTGGGAATGGAACAATTCTGGGAGTGCGTCTTTGACTTCCACAGCCCCTACTCCCTACCCCCCCGAAAAAGAACGGAAATGACCCAATTCGGATGAGAATCCTTCGGTAAATGACGGTTATATTCACCCCCATTGTTTTAATGGCTGTTTGACTTCCACTTAAGCCTTAAGGCAGAAGGCACATCAGGCCCTTGCGGAATGCACTTCCGCATTGTCTGTCTGTCGAACCCTTCCACTCATTCCAGCATCCATAGGGCTTCCCCGTCCCAACTGGTGCAGAATCTACCCCACCAAAGATCACAGCCCTGCCTGCCAGGCGCGAATGCGACTCGACAGCACGCACTTTTTTTCGATGCGCAAAGCGGCACAAGGCTCCATCTAGCGACTTCCCCTTTTCAACAGGGGGCCGAATATTTGAAACATGTTTCAGCAGCAATTGTTCGAACAACCTCCTTTTGAAGTCCTTCTAGAGCCCAAGGCTGCTTTCACATCTCTTCTGACTGAAACTTGCATCAGGCTAGCAGATGTTCTTGCCTTATCATGATTTGGCATATCCGCACCCCGCAACCCCATTCTAATATTCATTGTTGAGGCCCTTTTCTCCATTGGAGTACTCCCCCTGGCAAAACAAGCCACTATTTCCAGGTCACAGATTCCCTTAAAAGCATAAGTCAGTTGCCCAAAGGACCCAGTAATAAAAGGTGATCACCTTTTGGGACCTTTACTCAGATAGACCCGAATGAGAGAACCAAAAGATCAAAAAGTCGGAGGAGCCTGGCACAACGAAAGCTGAGACCAACGGCCGCCGGAGGGAATTTCGCCTTCTGGCTCAGCAAAGGTCCGCCGGAACCATTCGAGACAGATCCACCGGTTTGGCTCCTGCAAAGAATTCGATAGAATATATGGCCGTGAAGCTGAAATAGGGTGTGGACCCAACAACAAACACAGAGTTACAGTTTCCCTATGCAACACTTCAAAACTACATGTGTCTGAGTCTGATCTATGTTTCGCCTACTCCCCCCCCAAAAAAAAAACGTTTGTTGTGGCCTCCCCCCCCCCCCTAAAAAAAAAAAAAAAAGTGTGGGGATCGGAGACCCCAGAAAGAGGGGCCCCTGGAGCCTCAAAGAGCCAAATCCTCTTCGAATTGAACTTTGCGGTTGGGATGCCCTGGTCTCGGGAAATTCGGTCCGAGACAAGACCGGCGATTCCTTTTGGCGGCGGTTCCATGCTGATCGCTGGGAGTCCCCATGACCGGAATAGCTGCCGCGATAGGTCTTTGTCTTTGCGGCTCGCTCAGTGCAACTAAGTGCGCGGTGTTTTCTTGTTAGGGGGGGGGTCAGGCCCCAAAAGCAGCAACAGCGCGATAGGTAGGGAATGAGAAATGGCATGAACCCAGGCGTCCGCAAAAAAGGACACCGCCAGTTGGATGGATTGATTTCGGGGTCATTCCAGCCCTTCCCTGCTGGGCACCAGCAAGTGAAACGATGAGGTCACATGGCCAAGATGAAGGGGTTGGACCCCATTTGCTTGGAGTCATCGAGGCTCCAAATGCACAAAATCAACTTACCAGTTGCTAGTTGGTTTCTCCAAATTTTCATAGTGCTTTATCCATCCCAACAAATGCAACCAGTTGAATCATCAAGGGGTTTATGTATCCGGGGTTGCGGGTGGATGCCGAAAACATATTGCAAGGGGAACAAGGGAACTGAATAGCTTAATTACTGCCAGTTCCCATGGTTCTGTGCGATGCGTTTGGTTTACTTGCGACATGCTAGGGGCACCCACCGTAGCATGGCAACTGGATGCACCCACCGGTCATAGATGGCATTCTGGAAAACAACACGTCGACCCTGATCAATGGCTTACAAATCCCAAACCAACGTTAACCTAAAACTTAGTTCCTGAGTGGATGACCCCCAAAAACTAACCAAACCCTTTGAGTGCCACTAGAATTTCAACCAAACCAAACGAAATCCTGCACCGAATAACCTTGTGGTTTCAACTCATGGTTTCCACTTGGTTGACGTTGGCAGGGGAGCAAAAATGTACATTTTAGCAGTTAAGTGGGGACTTTTCAACCACTAAACCACAATAAACAAAAATGCAAAATGGTTCCCAAATGCTCCCAAGAACAACCAGGTCCTTTCGTGGTGAGGATGGGATGCCACGGTCAGAGGAACCGCCAGGCCCGCAGAACCCGCGACTTCCGGCACGTCTTTTGGCCGCTCAAGGCCAGCGGCCAGAACTCGGCCAGCGAGTCCTGGCGATCGACTTTCGGGAAGGCGTGGACACGAAAGAACTACCCATACAAAAGGGAATTCACGGCCATAACTCTTGGGGCAAAAAAAAGGAATGAAAATCCTTAGGTAAACAATGGTGGTCATATGCACCCAACCATTGTTTCAACTCTAGTGCTACCTTCCTTTTCCATTCTTTCCAGGGATCCTTCCTTCTAGAAAACCCTCCGGAAACCCAGGGAAACGGATCCGGTTTTTGGGAAAAAGGAATTCACCCCATAACTCTTGGGCCGGAAAAAAGGGATTCACCGACATAATCTTGGGACAGTCACCTGGTTTAAAGGGAATTGTGAGGGTCCAGGTTGTTCACCCCGGATTCAGAAACCCCTGATTGATTAATAGGGGGGTGTCCCCTTTTAGTGGGGATTCATCACCGTTGGAGGGAACCCCGCCCTAATAATGGCACGGGTTTATTAATCCTGGGTCAACATTACCCATAAAAAAAGGAACTCACCCCATAATCTTGGGCCAGTCACCTGTCTTAAAGGAAATTGTGAGGGTGCAGGTTGCTTCAAAGTCAAGTCTTTTTAGTTAAAGAGCTTCATTTACTTTTGCCTTCAAAGTCGGCCACGAAGGCGAAAGGGGCCGAGCAACCCTGTTTCTGACTTTCATCATCCTCACAAACCGTCAGCAATAATCACCAGGTGGAAAGCCAAAGAAAACCAAATCCATGTGCGGAGGCGTGGCCATCGTTTAGAAGCTCACAAATATCTCGATCATTAGCCACAAATGTTCCGTCCGAATCGAAGCAAATACGGAAGTGACCAACCACAACAAAGCTTATCAATGCACCGCCGCTCAAAAATGCGAAATGGATGGAGAAACCCCTGGCTAAGGCCGGAGGCCGGCTTGGGTGCATCGCCCTTTCAACTTGCTGGAAAACTCGTTGAAACTCATATGGCTGTGGCGGGATTCTTTTGGCCCAATGGCTTGTCTCAAAATACCGGGTCCCCAACAAGGAGTTTTTTGGGCTTCCGTGTGGTGTCCTTTGGAGACCAAAAGGGGGATCCACCAAAACAATGCCACACCCAAAGAACCTGAAACAGAATCAGAACATGTGTGGCTCAACATTACAGAGCCAAGCTTCTAAATCGTTTTGGCGTAGACCCCAGTTTCGGGACTTCGGCGGGCGAACGTCGAACTTCTTTTGGGCTCATTCCAAACCATGGCGTCTCAACCGCGCGGCGCGGCAGTCTTTGCCCCACCAAACTGACAAAACAGGCCTTGGCTGTTTGACCGCTCAGCTGAAGCTCGGCTGAATCCAAAGAGTCCACGTCTAGGGCACGTAACCAAGTGTTCATTGATTCCTGCTAGAAACTGAATGGGCTTTACGTCCACTCCATGTTTCTTCTTGGGGGGGAGCCACCAAACAACAAAGCGGGTAACCGGTGCTTCCCCCTTTAAACAGTGGCGGCCGGACTAATACACCTAGTTCATATTAATTGGGTGGTTTCCCCTTTTAGGTTGATTCAGACCACTTTTGAAGGAAGGCACCCCCTATTTATAGGAAGGGTTCTACCTAGCTCCGGGTTTAACATTACCTCACTTCCCAGCAAATGGATTGGCAACAAACAAAGTCGTGACATTTTGTTTACTGAGACAACAGCACTCCCACACGTCATACACCCATTTGGGCGTGGGCAAAAAATCGGGTAACCCCAAAATGGGTTGCTCCAGTAAATGGATACAAGGACTAAAGTCTGCGGTCCATATCCTGGTGGTTGAAGTTTTGCTTCGTTTTCCTAAGTCCCCAGGAACAAATGAGAACATATCTGCAGTTGTGATAGGTTCCTTCTAAACCCAACAGGGAAAACAACAAATCCCAATATTCCATGTATGCAATATTTACTCACATTTAACCTCCAAATGTGTCAAATGTTGTTCATTTCAGCGCAAATAGACGTATGCCCATTTTGAACCGGTCAAAGGCAAGCCGTACCGAGGAGTGCCACTGCGAGGAGTCTTTCCGCGCATCGGCCCCCTCCCAAAAAGTCGAGCCTTTCTCACTTTCGTGAATTGGCGAATGCAAAGCCAAGCTTCTTGTGGCCTCAATAATCGAAGTCCAACTCAGAAAGTGAGTCGCGCAACTCGCTTTCAAGAAGTCGTTTGGTCTGCACAAAGAATTTGGGGAGATGGGGCTAGAGTGGGGCACAGAAGAACAACTGCACCCACAGACTACCCCAACTCCCACAGACTGCAACCTGACGGGAGGTATCTTCAATGCAAGAGAGATGGTCATGGTTTTCCAGCGACCTGTCAGGTTCTATTGGTCACACATCCCACCTTCAAAAGATTGCCGATTGCCGACGGCTTCTTTCTAAGCGTCGGCGAGAACCCAGTGAGTCACCAAAGGGTTACTTGTTTTAAGCGAACGTCCCAAGTCCCAAGCCATCCAAACTCAGTCCCCAGGCGTTGTTGAAAGGAGACGCCCTTGGAAACAGCTGGTTCAGGTGGTTTGTTTTTGGCCAAACATTGAAGAACTTCAGCAACCAAGGGAATCACACTTTGAAGGTCAAAAGGAACATTGTTGATTGCCTACGATCTGCAAAAAAAAACAATAGTTTCAAAACCGAGAAAACACAGATTTCCAGGTGAAGGGTCTACATCATGGTGAGCTGGTTTTCCCCTTGGTGAGCTCACCCTAAAATTGGCAGCTACTATACCTCCATTTGCTTTTTCGCCCCGCCGGAAATATGTCCGGCAGGTATAAAATTCCCCTGACGGGGAACATAAATAAAAACAAATCTCGGTTGCTTTCTGCTCCCCTGCTAAAAGTTTAACTTTGGGGGGTTTAATGGAAGACCCATTGGTTGGCAAAAAGCTAGAGTCCTAACATCCAAGCAAAATGCGCCAAAGGAATGACCTTCAGCGAACGGAAGTACAGCGGCTGGCATCACCTCACACGCTGAGAATCTTGAAGTTGCCGGGTACAGGGCCTTCCCAACTTTCCCGGAGCCCTCGCTTCACTGCAGGCCCCGCGGTCTGCGGCCTGGCGTGATGCAAGACGCAAAACCCCACCTCCCCCACATCGCTCGAGAGTTTCGGGTTGAAATGTCTTCCGGCAGCGCCTGGCATGTTTTGCCATGTTTTGCCATTGTCAAAGTCACCTCCTAAGTGAAAGTTGAAGGAAACACCCCCCCCAGCAGTTTTTGATAATCCAAAAAACAACATGCCAACATAATGACCCTAGTAGCAACCAATAGTGAACCAATACAGAACCAAGACTAAGATTGACGGAGGCCATTCCCCAAATTCCAGCCAACGGTTCCAAAAAAGCTGGCACAAAGGGTTCTGTCATTTTGCCAAAGGGAAACCACATTAAACCAACCCACAACACGCCAAGCTCGAAAAGCCCTTGGGTCTTGAACAGCTCAACCTCACTTGCCCCGTTTAACCTTTTGGAACCTTTACAAAAAGGTCAAAGGTCGACTTTGGGCAAGTGAGGAACAATGTTACCTTCTTCTTTGACTTCCTTCTCTAGGTCCTCGTGTAGAGAGGTTAGAATAAGGGTGCCCGATGTGTTTGTTGTCTCTCTTTTTTCCTGTAGTCTAGTTTAGTAGGGGAACCCAAAAACTTAGAGAACAAAAAATGACCCCCATGGGAACCTAGTGAACATAGCTCGGTATAGACTGAACAGTTTCAGCCACAAAACGAGTGTTTGCAGGCCTCTTTTGCTTTCTTTCTGATATGACAACAGTACTCTCTTCTGCTTCCTCAGTGTACGGTAGCTTTCTGTAGTGCGTTTATCGAACATTCTAGCTTGGTAGCCTTCTAGGTCCTCCAGTAGAGAGGTTAGAATAAGGGTACCAACTTTTTTCCGTTATTTTAGTAGGGGAACCCTCCCCCCAAAAAAGTTGGTAAAAGGGCACTACTGGGGGACCTAGCCCTCTGCGCCATGATCTCATGGAAGATGGGGGCCTTTTGCCCAAACAGTTTTGCGCCTCGCTCTGGCTTTGGCGGACCGCTTCGGCGACGGCGCTGCAGCTTTGGGCGGCCCAGCTTTGAGCGTCTCTTGGCGGCTGAGGAATTCTGAGAGCACCTCAGCGGTATATCTAAGCAAACCGGCGCCCCACTGGTCGAGGTGTTACCAACCAACCAACCAACCAACCAAACAAACAAACCAAACCAAGCAAGCAAGCAAGCAAGCACGCAAGTAAGCAACCAACCAAGCAACCAAGCAACTAAGCAACCAAGCAACCAAGCAGCCAAGAAGCCAGCCTCCTACCCGAAACTAAGGCCCGAGCCAGGGCTAGTAACAAACAAACAAAAATATCGGTTCCCAGTAGTGGGAAATCAAGAAAAAGAAACGCGCCGCTGGTGTCTTGCCTGGTATGTCTGACTTCCGACCCTTCGTGGATTTGCCAAAAATGCAACCAACTTTTGAGGAAATGCCAAGAATAAACATGTTCCCCAAAGTGACCACAGTCCAGAAACTCAGGGAGTGAGATCTTTCTTGGACAAGCTATCAAATTGGCAGTGTTGGGGTGAATGGTACCATGAGATTTAATCCACGCGGGGCTCCTGGCATTCGAGTTGTAAGTATCGACCTGAAACGGCGGGTTCCTGCTTGTGATCATTGTCTTCAACAGGGATCCGATTTTCGTTGCCATGCTTGTGTTTCGGCGGGTTGCTGGTTAGCTCTCTGATTTTTCTGCGGGTTTCTATGATTGACACTTCCAAAACGGGAAACACCTACTGTGGATGGACAAAATCCACTTCGCACGAGTCATTTAGTTGCTTTATGCCGCAATTCACAGGGCTTCATTCATCCCAACTTGTGTAAATGTGTGTAAATATTAGGTTTATTATCAAACACTCCTGGCGGGAACCGAAGATTCACAAACCCTGGTTGATTTTGATCCAACATTATGTTTGTGGACTGACGGTCAGACCTAACAAAGATAACGCCTCAAGCAACACTCTGCTGAGAAAAAAAAAAAACTTCGTTGAAAGCAACAAAGACACTACACAACTCTCCAAACTGGAGATCGTTTTAGCCCCGCCCCCCCGAGAAGCGTGTGGTTTTTAGGGGACCCACCCCCGCAGCCTGGCTTTGGTTTCGCTTTTGGTTCCCCGCTAAAGCCACAACAAACAGGGGTACGCCCAAAATGGGCTTCGGTTTTCCTGGTGGTTTTGCCCTTAAAACCACCACCAAAAAAAAGAGTACCCTCAATTGGATGCCACCCCCCTTCCTCATGAGAGACCAAACAATCGCATCGCCTCCAGCGCCGGCTGTTGGAAGGCGCCGAGGCCGCTTTGCCCAAGCTCCTCTCCAGCGCTTGCGTCGCGCGCGGCGGGAGCCGTGCGGCTGGAGCGGTTGTTTTGGCCCCGGTCCGTGGCTTGGGGATTTTTATGGATTTTTCCACCAGGGAGCGGGTCAGGAGCGAGGAGGTCTGTAAGAGCATGGTAAAAAGGATGGCTGCCCCTGGCCTCATTTCAAGGGGAGATACATCCAGCAACAAAAAAGGTTTTTGTGAATTCGAGCTGGTTTCTACCGTGTCCCAAAGCCAGGCCGAACACATCGCTACCTCGTCCGAGTCCGGCTCCCGGTTTCCCCAAGCTCCCAGTCCGGCTGCCTAAGCAATGTTTCCATGTTTCCCCGAGCCTCAGTTTGTTTGATGGGGACATACATCCAGCCAAAGGGTTTTTCCCCCCACCGCCCTGTTGCCATGAATCCAGCTCACAAATGGAAGCCTATCTGGGCTTTCAGCTGTTGGGGTATGAAGCAAATGGAAGCCCAAAATCCCTCCTTCTGGAGGCTCAGCAGCTCGGACTCAGTCGCTGCCTCCAAGACCCGGCGCAGCTCCGCCATCAGCAGCGGCTCCAGGCTCGACTCGTCCAAGCACCCGGCAAAGCCTTGGGCTGGCTTTGTGTACCCAAACAAACGCGATGCATGTGCATTTACAAATATACATATATAGTATATGTATATATACATATCCATTTATTCATATATGTGTGTATGTGTGCTTGCACACGTATGTATATGTTGCTTTTTTATTGGGAGGGGGGCTCCTATAAGCCTTCTCGCCAAGAGGCTCACCACCAGCGCCACTTTCTGCAGCCAGTCCTTCAGGTCTGGGGATCTTGGTGCAGCGATAGCGCCGCATGCGGCCGACCTCGGCCGCCTCGGGGGTAGCGAATCGACCGGATATCAGTGGCTTTCCTCGTGGAAAACATCGACCACACCTGGGGGTAGTCGAGAAATCTTGCCCAAACACGGACCTTTGGACGTTTTTGGTTTCGTTCCTGGGAGGGACAAAATAAGTCCAACACGGAATTGCTCAAGGAAACACCCCTCCCCACTGAAGAGATGTGTCAACGGAAGCGCGCAACAGCTACCAAGGTGCCCGGTGACAGCAGGAGCGCAAGGTTTGCCATTTTGGGCCTGCCTTCTTTTTAGGTATGTACCCCTTGGCTTGCGGTTTTTCAAGGAAACCAAAAGGAACAACCCGCAATTCTCTCGGTTGCTTTCTGCTCCCCTGCTAAAAGTTTAACTTTTAGAGGGTTTAATACGGAACACCCAAAAAAGTTTGCAAAAAGCTATTCAGTATTAATAAACCTAACATCCCTTGGCAACCTGCACCACAGTTTTGGTGCCCCCCCCAAATAAAAATAAAATAAACGACCAAACGCGCCAAAGCGGTCCGAGGCTCACCCGGGCGGATCCAGCAGCTCGGGCGGTGCTGGGCCGCGCCCTTCCGCTTCGAAGAACTTGCGGCGCGCAGAGCGCCAGGAGCGCATCCAGCAGCGCGGTTTGCCTCCCAAGGACTACTGCTCAGTTGTTCAGTGACCCTGGAGAAAAAAAGGAAACCCTTTCTTGGGAAGACCGAATTTTAGTGGGGCAGCCACCAAAAAAAATGGGAAAAGGGGGCCACTGAACAACTGAGACTGTGGATGGTTGCGAAATCCTGCTAAGAAACCCTGGAATGATTCAATTCACCCCGCAAATACCAAGAAACCATGGCTTCAACCCATGGTTTCAAAGTGGTGCGAAAAGCGGATTTCGTGAATCCACCGTAGGGGCTAATCGTTGTGATCGGGTTCCTTTGGGACGTCCCCTCTTGGGGACAACAACCATGGGATCCAAGGCGAGCCACATGTTTAACTAGGTCTTCCAGCAGAGAGGTTAGAACAAGTTGGTACCAACTTGGTTCTGTCTATTTTAGTGCAGGGCTGTGGGGAATGATCTGTGATACAACAGAAAGGGCTTCCCAAAGACTATTTTCTTCATATAAAGGGAGATTCCCTTGTATCACAGAAGTGGGGAGAAACCATTTGATCCCACAAGCCTGTTTTAGTGGAACCCTCCCAACCAAAAAGGTTCGGAGAGAAAGGGCACCTAGCTGGGCTTTGGGTTGCCCCTGCAAAGCAGACTCATTCATCATTTCTCATGGAGGAATCTGCGGCATGTGGGGGTGGTGTGTCCAAGCGAGATTCACTTAAGCTGATGGTCTGAGAAGGGCGACTGAAAGGAATCATCTAGCGCATCATGATAAGGTAGTCGCAAGGGTCCTGTCACGGTCAGGAGATTCCCCTGATATCAAAAGACGATTGGCCCAGCCTTTCTTCCTTACAGCCATGTCCACCTGGTTCTTTGCAAAATTGGGTGGCACCGGTTAAATCATGACAAAACAAGCTGCAGTAGCTGAATCTAGTGCATCCCTATCTACCGAATATTGCTAACCAAACTGACCCAACTAAGAACGCCCTCTGGAAACAGCTTGCTGACTCCAAATCGCAGAGCGTTTGGTTCTTCGCCCACTGCAAAGAAGAAGAACCAAAGAGCAAACTGAACAAAGAGATTGCGCTGGCCTGGGAGTGATTTTGTCAGCTTGACCGCTTGCTGGATAAGAACAAAAATTCAGTCGGCCTTTGTTGCAGAGCCAGATGAGACCGAATTACGTCACCAATAACTGTGAGGACAAAGATTGCTGTAAATATGGTGCCAACGTCTAAAAGGAGCAAGCAAATTATTTCTTGCCAGTTAAGCAGCCATTTGTCCGGAAGTACAAGGTTCAAGGTAGCACCAACAAAGACACCAACAACAAGGGGATCGAGTTTACGCAATCCGGAAAACGTCTAGACCAATCCAAAAGCAGCCAAAATAAGATGTTGCCAAGTTTGTGAGGAACTCTCTCTCTCTCTCATTTTCAAGGTAGAACCAACGGTAGTACCAAAGGCAGACTGGGTGCTAAATAGGAGGTTTGCCTAGAGACGGAATGTTGTAACAGAGTGCACTTCAGCGCAAAGTTGAGCCACAGGTCGAACCTACTGGCCAATTCGAGTCCAGTGGCTGTAGGAAATTCAGAGGCTCGTCCCCATAACTCACTTTCTGACTAAAAAATTGCCAAAACGTGCCTGGACAAACGGCCTTCAACCACAAAACCATGGCAAATCCCCCACAAAGTTGCAAAGCAGTCCATGAACTCAGCGAGTTAGACGCTTCAAATGGACAGCGGCAACTCCGGTTTCCCTGTCCGAGTGGCAAAGTACTAGACGCCTCCAGAAGGCCGTCCTCCATTTGAAGTGATGCAAACGCTTGTCAAACCAAGGCTTACACCGCCATTGTTTAAATAACTTGATGTGGACAAGCTTCTTTTGAGGAGTACCATGGAGTACCCTTTGCAGGTTGGTTTAAAAGGGGGCCGAATGGACAACCACCACTCCCTTTTTACGTATGTGTTTTTTGTCGACACATACTCCCACGTTGGTTTCCCTTGAAAAGCCACCCAGGTATGGCGTTCAAAGGGCTCTTCAGGATGCTGAAGAGGCAACAAGTGTGGAGTGAGTGTGTCAAACCAGCCCAACTGCGTGAGCGCCTCCCCAACCAGCCTTCAAAAAGAGCCCCCTCAAAATAGGTGTTGTCACGTTGCTGCTTTGGAGGTCCCTTTTAAGGGCATCCTCAAAAACAAAGGAACCACACACACAGTGTTTGCCACAAACACATGTTTCCCCACCAAGGGATCCTTTTGGTTTTCCTTTTGATTTCTCAAAGGGGGCAGGGGCCTGGTATCAAACAAATTTGCAATATGGGCCAGCTAGCACCCAGCGCACTGGTAACAAACAATTGTCCTTGTAAGTTTTCTTGGTTTCTATGCAGGGGAAAACAGGGGCCACTGGAGTTCCCCTCCTAAAGTTGAAAGGGAAATTGAGGGATGCCTGAAATGGAAGCACTGGAAACATGGATTTTCTGGGGCCCACTGTGTTCAGGGATCTTTCTCTTCCAAAAGGCAGAACCTGCCCCGCTGAATCCATGTCCAGGGATCCTTTCCAGAAAACCAGCCGTCACCTTGGGAACGCGAAAGGTTTTTGGAAAGAACGATGGGTTGAGAAGAATTGGAGGGGGGGGGGGGGGAGGCTGTCTCATATTAGGGGTCACCCACTGGTAAAATCCACCCGCAGAATTCTAGCTGTACCTTCCCCCCCATTCTCTTCCAGGATCATTATCTTCAAAAAATAGGCAAAACCCCGCGGCAAATGAGTGGTTTCTGCAGAGAACGATGGCTGAAGCGACTGGAGAATAAACACTTTCCATTTGGTCTCTCCCCCAAGCACCAAAACACACAACGCCCCTTGAGGGACAGTGGGGGCGGAAAAAATAAACCACAAAGCCCACTCAAACACCATTAATAGCTGAGACCCCCCCCTCCCGAACAAAAACAAAACGAAACCAAAACAACAACATTTCTCAAATTTATAACATAAATATAAATTAAAAGAATAAATTAATAGGATATAATAAAATAATTATGGCATTTAGTTGCTAAATATAATCCTTCCAAACATCGAAATCTTTTTTTTTTAGAATTTGAAAGAGGGCTGCCCTCTCCTCCCCTTAAACCGCTGGAGCGCTCCCTGGCTTCGTGGACTCTTCTGTGTGAATTCCAGGCTCCTCCCCCAAAACAAGGTGTTCATCCGGTTTCCCCCCTCAAAATAAAGAAGACTAAATCAACATAAATAAATACATTAACAAAAAAACAACAAGTAAGTAGGGGTGGTTCCCACCCCAAAAAAACAACATTCAATGAGAAAAAAAAAAGGCTCCCCCTAAAGTATCATATTGGTCTTGACCGCCGGCCACGGCTTCGGGGACTGTGGGGAGCCCGGGCTCCTCCAGGAGCCCCGTGAGGATGCGCGCCGCGGAGAGCGCTCGGGCCATGGAGGCGAAGCCGAGGCCCAGGAGCCAGCAGCTCTGACGCGTGGCCGCGCTCCTTGGGGCTTGGGGTGGCGCTTGGGGTGGGGGTGGGGTGGTGGGGTGGCTGGGGGTGGGGGAGTGGTGGGGGTGGGGGGGTGGGGCTGGGGTGTGGGGGTGGGGGGGTTGGGGGGGAGGTGGGGGTGGTGTGGGTGGGGTGGTGGGGTGTGGAACACGCCAATCATAATCGCCGAAGCTGGCGTTTCCTCTTG